>CAUHTR010003777.1:0-43267 GCA_959609185.1 Schmidtea polychroa | reverse complement strand
TTTGCAATTTTAGAACTTTCAAAATTACAAATGTATGAAACATATTATAACATCTTAGAACCCATATATGGTCCTAATATAGCAATGCATGCAATGGATACAGATTCAATGTTTTTAACAATAAGAACTGAGGATTTAGAAAGTGACATCTCCGAGAATCCTATACTTTCAAATTTAATAAATTCATCTGAGAATTATTTCGTTTAAAGATGAAAAACCTTTTACTCCTATAGAAAATGGAATATTTATTCGTGCTAAACAATATTCATACGAAACATTTACAAAACCTAAATTTGAAGAGCATACATTTATATTTAAAACCCCAGATACAGAAGAAAGCATTACACATAGATATCCTATATTCCCTGATGGACCAGAGGGCCAAGCCGAGAAACCTGTAAAGGATAACAGATGTAAAGGAATTCAGAGATGTGTAGCCAGGAAACTTTCTCATCAAGATTATAAAGACACATTGAATCCAGGTCATAAAGATAAAATTGATGAAGTACATCAACTTAAAAGTGAAAAGCATGATATTTACTTGATAGAATCCCAAAAAGTATCATTATCAAATTATGATGACAAAAGATTCATACTAAGTGATTTAAAGACAACTCTTCCTATAGGAAATAATTTAATACCGATAATAAAAAATCTTGCTAGTTTGAATAAGTTATATGATACAAAGATTACTGATCTTGATATTTATAATGTTGAAATCATTTATCCTGAGAGAATTGAGAAACCTTTATATTCTCAAGTTTTTAATCCTATATGTTTAGAACTTAAATATTTTAATACTGATCCTGAATATATAAAAGGTCTAAGTGATAAAGAATTTAAAGATCATAAGGAGGTCTAAAAACTAATTTCGAAAAGTTAACATCAGATTCTATCAAATGATTTTTTTCTTTTAAAAATGTCAACAATTAATTTAAGAGTGACAACATCAACCTTTTGAAGGGCAATAAATTTTTTTATGTATGATTCTTTAGCCACTTCTCTCGTTTAATTTTTTAGAATATTCATTAGTTATAACATTAGCACTTTTTAATCTATTAATATTATTTTTAATATCTTGTATTATTTGATTTGATTTCATTATTTCATCATCAGTTAAGATTCCATCTTCCAAAGCTTTTAATTGAAATAAAAATAATTTAGAGATTCCTAATTCTATTGATAAACAAACTTCTCTATATAAACTTTTCTTTTTAGAAGTATAAGATAATGAAACTATTTCAGTCAAGAAACCATCAGCTACAGAAATACTTCCAAGTATTACAGGTGCTATTGTTAAAACTGGTAAAGTTATAGGTAAAATAACTGTTAATATTGCAGATGTAAATCCTAAAGAATAACCTATAATTTTTTAAAACTGTATTCCCTTTATTCCATCTATTTTTAACCTTTTATAATGCTTTAATAAATCTTGTAAATGTAAGGTTTCTGATTTAAATTCTTTTACTCTCATAATTTCAAGTTCTGTGGGAGCCGAGGACTTGGAACCTTTGTGACCTTCGGAATAATATCCTGATGATCTCAATTCTGGAGGGACCTCTGGGTAAATTTTTTCTTCTCTTACTTCTTCCATCTTTTGGACTTTGTCCATTTTAATAATTAAAAAAATAAGACTTTATTCTTCTGAGCACCATCTGGTACCAATACTCGGATATCAAAAGAAACTCTTGTTGAGAGGATATCTTTATACAATTCTCTCAATGCTTTACGAACTTCATCAACATCAACCTTTTTTTCATAAAATATTAAATCTATATATTGTACAAGTGTGCTTTTAAAAATAATATTCTTACTTTTAACTTTATGTAGTCCATGTGAATGAGTATTAACATACCAATCTCCGTGTGGTAAATCATAACTAGTCATTATAACATCACCCTTTTCAAGCTTACTATTATAATCACATTTCACAAACCATTTCATTCTTTCATTATCATCATCAAACAAAAAGAAAAAAGGATCAATAATCTTTACAACCATAAAAACACTCCATTCTTTACTATTTGTTGTTATTAAAGTTGGTTCTATAAAATGTTTATATGTATGGGGTAATAATGTTTTATTCTGTTCTAATTCAGCAGCTCTTTTTCTAATACTATGTGTGGTGTTAATGTGTGTTGTATGAGATTCTAATTTGACAAGTCTTTTATTAAATGATGTAATCATCTCATTTATTATATTATATATTGTATTAAATTTAGTATTCATAATTTGTTTATCTTTAGAATTTAATATGGTAGTATTTAACTTTACAACTTGTTCAGTTAACAGACCTTTGTAACTTGTCAAATTTATCATTAAATCGTTGTTCGATATTATTAAGCTTTGATTCCATTGAATCAATTTTGTTGTTAATGAACTTTCAATTCTTGTTGTTGTTAAATCAGTATATTTTTTAACACCATCTACATATTTCTTATTAACTGCATCAGCTTCATCAGTTGGAAAAGATAATTCTTTTATCTTGTGTCCATTTAAAATTAAATCACCCTTCATTGAATCACCTCTTTCATTAATATATTTATTTTCTGTTAAAGTTAATATTTCTTCTGTATTAAACCCTGTTTTTATTGTTCCACCACCTCTATTACATGGAATATAAGAACTCATTTATTAATAATTTAAAATGACATGTGGAACTTCGTATTCAAACCTGTTTCAAATGTAAATACATTGAAATCTCTTCTCCATTAAAATCAATCAATTCTCCTTCTTGATTAAGAATTTTAAAATTAATATCCATTATATATTTTCTACATAAAGGTAAATAATTTGGAGGATTCATTCTTTCAACTATTTTATATCCCATAGGAACTGTGTTTGAGGGAAAGGAATATAAAACATTTGTTTGTTTACAATTATTATAAGAACCAGTTATACAATCGCAATGAATATTTATTGTGTTTGTATTTATTATTTTTATAATATTTTCTGATGTTATATTCTCAACTACAGGTGTGATATAATGGTTTCGTGTAAATCCTAAAATTGTTCTAAAGAAACTATTATTTTGAAAATGAATTCCTATATTCTCTAAAGTCATTATACATTTTGAAGTTGGTAAATCCATTTTAATTTTAATGACTCCATTTGTTTTTTTAGAAAGTATATTATTTAAATCTTTTATCTCATAAGCTCCGGGTTCGATTGTTATTATAATCTTATCTGTAGATTTTGGGCTTATATAATAAAATATGTTATTATCTTTAGTTATATTAAAAATAGTATTATAAGCACAAAACCATAATAGTCCTAATTCATAATTTAAATTTTGATCTAATTTAATTGAATCTTGAAAGTTTATAGTAAAGTCTGATTCTTTTGAATTTATAGATAAAGTTCTTGAATATTTATCTGACATTATGTTTACCATTTTTTTTAAATTATCTTCCGGAAGGTTGCGAAGCTCCATTTTCATAGTATAGATTTTAAATCATTATAAATTTCTTGGATTAAGGAAGTGAAACCTTCTCCTTTGGATTTATTCAATCTATACAAAACATATAAGCTTAAAATACCACATATTTTAGTATTATTAGGTTGAACTTGTAAAGAATTAAAAGTGTAGTCCGAGAGATAGTCTTCAACTTCTTTAGTGGGTTTAATCCCAAAAGAATCAAAGTATATAGATTTATTATATATACAAACCCAATGAGATCCTTTTTCATTTGAATTTTGATAATTTATAATGATATTCAGGGGACTTCGTTTCTTTGGAGTGTCTTCTTTCAGACTCGACAATTCATCATTCATTAATATTTTTTATTTTTAAATTTAAATAATCTGCATAATCTTTTAAATCAAAATTTGTTTTTGTATTTATTCCAAATGTTTTTAAAAAATCTAATATTGAAGGAGTCATTTTATATTTTATAACTTCGTATTTATAACTTCGTATATTTATTAAATTTATCTTTTGAAATTATTCCTTGTTTTAACAAATCTTTAGAAATCTTTAAAATATCAGAATCTAAATTATTATGTCCTGCTTTTTTAGCTGCTAATAGTTTTCTTAATTCAATAAAAAGATTGATTGGGTTTATCTCCTTACCCTTTCCCTGGCCCTGACCCTGGCCCTCTCCTTCTGTGACAATATAACCCCTTTCATTTTTATTTAAATATTTCTTTAAATCTTGAATATGTTTTGCTTTAGCACTACCATGTACTAATTCTATTAAATTTAAATATTTTTTAATTTCTAGAAGATCAACATTCTCTGAGGGATATCCACAAACTAATCCATAAAAATCATCTGTAAATTCAAAATCTAGGTGTTTAGTATTATAAACATTTTGTGAATGAATACGTGATTTATTTTCTGAATTTAAATATAACAGAAAGTCATGTTTATTAATTGTTATTATTTGATATCCTTCAACATTAATATTAAATGTAGGTTTAATTGTTTTACTTAAACTCACATTAATTTTAGGATCAAGTATAAGAGGTTTTATATTTAAATCTTCCAACCATGGTAATTCTTTTAAATCTTGTTTATCTTCCAACTCTTTAAATTTTAAAACTTCTAACTCTTTTATAGCTTTAATTGTTGGTCCTTGTTGTTGTTGGATTACCTCATTTAATATTATAGATTCAGCGTGTTGAGTTGTATCTTTTTTATTATATTTATCTTGTTCTGATTGTAATTTTTTTAAAAGTGCTAATCTTTCTTCATATACCATTTTAATGGTATTAAAAATGGTATCATTTTGGTAAAGGATCCGTTGGAAAGGGTTTCAAGTATAAACCTTTGCCCTGGCCCTTCCCATTTTTAATTTTACAAAGACATCCATTTTTTAAAGATTTACATATTTTTTTTAAATCATCTTTATCTTTTGAAGATAAAGATTCAGATGTAGAAATTTGATTTTTTAAAAAATCATTTAAACCACGACCTTTATAAGGATCAAGATAGAGACCCCTTCCCTGAGACTTTTGCAGACTCCCCTCATATGGATTAAGATAGAGACCCTTTCCAACGGACACTCCCCCTTTAGCTTGATCCTTCTTCATTGAATCGATTTCAGTTTGTAGTTTTTCTTTTTCTAGGTCTGTCTTTTGAGATTCTTTAGCTTTTTGAACTGTAGTTGCAATTCCTCCAGCTATTCCAGCAGCACCTGATAGTCCGGCAATGATTGCAGGTATTAAAGCCGCCAGAGGAAGAATCCCTCCTTCCTTTAGTTTTTCTTTAACTTGTTCTTTTACATGTTTTCCAATAAAATATTTTTTACCAGAGATTACTACTGATTTATTTTTATTTGAATTTATTAATTCTTGCAAAGATTCCTCTGTAGGGTTTTGTGTTGTCATTTTATAATAAATAAAAATGGATACTTGGAAACCAATTTTAAATAGACATAAATCTAAATTTAATAATAAAGTATTTCCTGATAATTTTAGATGCTTAATTATTGGATCTTCTGGATGTGGAAAGAATGTTCTTCTTATGAGAATGTTATTAGAAGATGGTTTTTTGGATTATAATAATTTAATCTTTTATTCTACAACCATTAACCAACCGGAATTACAACTTTTGAAATGTGGATTTGAAAATAAATTAACTAAAAAAGCTATAATTGATATTTTTAAAAATCAACATACATATCCCGAAGAGGTTTTTCATCCTTGTGATATGGTTGATTGGTACAAGGAAAAGATTTTAGAATCAGATATTAGTAATAAAAATGATTATATAGGGGATGGAATCCAGATCTTATTCTCTAATAAACCTGAAGATGTTTTACATTGTGATTTACTTCCTAAAGATAAAAAGAATCTAGTTATATTTGATGATGTTGTTAACATGAAAAATCAAGAGATTCAAAAGAGTTACTTTACACGAGGTAGACATAATAATTGTAATGTTATTTATATATCTCAAACATATTATGCTTTAGATAAAAACTCTATAAGAAATAATTCTAATTGTTTTATATTTTTTAAATTAGACAAGCGTGATAAGAATATGATTTATAATGATTTATTTTCAAATGTTGAACCTGATAAGAATATGTTTGATATGTTTGTTGATAATCATTGGAAAGAAAAATATAATTATATTTATTTGGATAGAGAAGAAGCTGAAATGTGGAAAAGTTTATTTTAGGGCTTGTCGACTTAAAAATCTGTTTTCTGTAGTTCATTATTATAAAATCTACCTAATATTTTTTCATTATTTAAATCGATGATACCATATGTTATTGGAGTTGTATGATGTATTTTATTTATAATAAAAATTTCATTTGTCCATTTTGCTGTGAATCCTTTTTCAAATTTATTTTTATATTTAAATATTCTTACGCGGTCACCAATTTTAAATTTTGGTTTTATAGGGGTTGTATCAACAATAACATCATTTTCAATATTTACCACTTTAACTGTTTCAGGATTCAAGGAAGCATTTAAAGGTGTTGATTTTATAGAACTATGTACATCATTATTATATTCATTTACAATCTTTTGTAACAATTCATTGTTCCATTTTTGTTTTCCAATAGCAGTAAAATATTTCCACATTTTATTTTTTAATGTTCTATTTAATCTTTCAACTACGACTGCTTTTCCTTCGTTTTCTGTTGAATATAATTTAATATCATTTTCATTTAAAAACTTTGTAAAAACTTTGTTATAAAATTCTGTTCCTTTATCACACCATAAATATTTTGGAATTCTTTGATGTTGTTCAAATATATTTTCAAATGCTTCTGTAATAGAATATCCTGTTTTATTTTCTAAACACCTTGCAAAAGCAAATCTTGTATATAAATCTATTACTGTTAAAATTATTTTATATTTTTCAGGGTCTGATGATTTGGGCATAAAGACTAAATCAGCAGACCATGTTTGATCTTTTTCATGTACTTGAACTTTTAAATATTTTTTATTTTTTCTAAATTCATGGTGTAATTCGTTGGCATATTTTATTTGTGATTCTGTTGGGGTTTGTAAGGGTTTATTCTCAAAGAGTTGATTCTCAAGGGATCTTTCAACGTCTGCTTGTTCAATAATCCTTTTATTAGCAACATCTTTTGCTTTTCTAGGAAGTCCTGCTCCTATGAAAATCTTACCTTTCATTGCTAATTTAACTAGAGCTCTTTGAATCTTTTCCTTGCTTGATGGATTTTGTATATTATTTAAATCATGTATTAAATTCACATCAGCAACATGTCTATCTCTAAGATCTTCAGAGTTGTAAGCAATGTCATGTTTTAAAGCTGCTTGATCAATTCTATTTATTGGTTCTTCTCCTTGTTTAGGATTATTATTTTCATCTAATCTAATATCTAATCTTGTTCCTGGTCCAGTATAATTGTGACGGAATAAATGTCTTTCACCTGGATATTTTTCTGTAGTAAAAGGTTTTAATATTGTAGATGTTGTTTTTGAAGATTGTAGGTCGCCTCCTGTAATATCAACTCTCGTATGTTTTTTAGTTTTGAGATGACTTGCTTTGTGATGTCTTGTAACTTGACAATTACAACTTTCACATGTCCAATATTTACTCATTTTAAAAGTTTTTTTATGGGGGAATCTACTTATGAAGAATCTCCCCTAACATTTTCAATAATTGAAATCTTTCCACCATATAATTTCATTTCTATTTTCTTTTCTTCTAATATTAATGTATATACTTTAGCTTTAAAATTAGAATCCTTTGTTATATGAAGTGTAACATCAACATTATTTATGGCTAGGCGATCATCTTGGTCTGAAACATTTATACAAAATATAGAATATAAATTTTTGAAATCTTCTAAACTTAATTGCGGTTCAACTTTGAAATCATAACATGTTTCAATATAATTTAGATATGGGAATATGTTTTCATTATTTTCAATATTAAATTCCATTCTATTTATTGGATAATAAGAACTATTTAATTGAATTTGGATTGTTTTTAAATTATCATTTCCAATCTTTTGAATAAACAAGTTGTTATTTTTTTGGAAAGATGAATCTACTTCTTTGAATCCAATCAAGATATATCTTGGTCGGTATGCTAAATTTGCCACCTTTATAGAATATGTTGAACCCTCTGTCATACTAAATTCACTACAGATTCTATTTAAATAATTTACATTTATAGACTTGTTAGAATTTAATCTTTCAAGGAGTTTGATTTCAGAATGTGGGTTTAATGTCCATTCAGGTATATGCAATTCAAGTGTTGATAATTTTAATTTAGCTGTTGTGTCTGCAGCTCCATAGAACAATCTTTTATCACCTTCTACTCTATTACAGATGAGTTCTATAAAAACATTATGAAGTACACGGTTATAATTTTGAAGGAATCCAAATAAGTGTTTTAATTCAAAATAACCTTCAAATTTTTTAGATTTATAAAGTTCAGCTCTTTTATGGTAAGCATAATTTATATCTAAACCATCTTTATCTAACTCCCCTTTATTAACATCAGGAATCCAACCTGTTAATTCACCATATTCGTTTTTATAATCACAACCAGTTAAAATAAAATTTAACATTGTAGAATATACTCCTGGATGCAAAACAGTTTCAATTTCTGATGATCCTAGTTTTAATCTCATGTTGGAGAATAAATTTGGAAAGAAATTATTTTCTAGGGTTATATCTTTGTTTGCTTCAATTTCTAATTCAATTTTATATAATTTGGCATTACAAATATCTATTGGGTTTGATGTTTGAAGAGATTGAAAAACTATATCACCCCTACGATTTAAGTTTGCAATAGATCCTGAAGTTGGCGAGATTTTTAAAATATCATTTTTTTTAATTTCATGAGTAAATTCTTTATTATAATCAAGATTTAATTTATTTTTTTCTTGAATTTTGAGATTTATATTATTCATTTTTATATATTAAAATTAATATATCCAATAAAAAAAATATTTATAAAATGACTGACTTAATTGAAAGAATGAGAAATGAATTGAATGAAGTTAAACATAAGAGAATGAAAAGAAGAGAAGAAGAACCATTAGAATATATCAAAGGGTTGATGGTAGAGAATGAAAAGTATCGACATTTTTACATGAAAGCTGTAGAAGTTGCTGAGATAAGGTTAAAGAAAATGAAACAATTACGGAAAGAGTTAAAGAACTTGAATCGATTATTTATAGTTGTAAAAATGACAAAAATTTGAAACCTGATAGCGCAGTGGGCTAGACTGGCACAGTGGTTCAAATGGATAGTGGTTCAAATCACATCTGAGGTTAGTTTTTTTTCAACATAAAATAATATTAAAAATTTGAAAATAATATTGAAAATGGTGTGGGTATCTTAGATTTATATTTTATTTTATTTATTTTATTTTTTTTATTTTTTTATTAATTAATTAATTTTTAAACATAAATATGAAAAAAAAAATATTGAAACGGGTGATGGTGGCGAACCGGTAATTATCGCCACCAGTCTTTCGAACACCCCCGGATCGATTCTATAATGTGCACATTTATTTCTTGGTTGTTTTCGGACCTCTTTCGGATTCGCTTTCGAATTCATTTGTACTTTCGAGCAGCACACTTAAAACGCCGATGAAATCGTGTTCGAGCGAGAAGCGAATAATAAGGTGTGCTGCTATTATCGAATTGATTCTGATGTATGAGTCTGGCCAGCTTGTATATTGGAAGAGATTTGATAAACGAAAGAGGTTGAAATAAAAAAAAAAAAAAATGATCCGGATCAAAAAAAACTGTTGAGAGGACAGTGAAAAAAAAAAAAAAATACCACTGTCCTCTCAGAGCAGTTTTACTATTTTCATAAAATTTTTTATTCTTCAAGATTAAGATTTATAAAATTATAAATTAGTCAAATAGCAACTTGCTAGTTGATATCTTCAAGTAGTGTGTTTATATCCCTAACGACCACAAGCCGACAAACGTTTTTCATAGTTTTATCAGTATTTTTTCCGTTTTTTAGCCTTAAATCCATATTTTTTAAATCTTGCGAAATAAAGGAAAATAAAAAATGTGCGTTTTTAAGGGTTTTTAGTGTTTTTTTTGTGCGTTTTTAGGGGCAAAATGGCCATAAAACATGAAAACAGTGGGAGGCCTGTGTCCGTTAGGGATATATCCCCACTCATCTACAACATTTCCAACAAGGACAAAAAAGGAAGAAATCGCCGTCATGTTCGTAGGCAACAAAAATAACTTTTGATTTTATTAAGTCCGAACAAGCGACAGTCAAATCGAAAAAAGAATGGTAAAGAGCTTGGGAAATTAGATAATCTGGAATGAACTGGAACACCTAAATTCCCATAATAATGACAGACATACATTCCACGTTAGATCGAAACAATCCAAACAATGACCATGCACTTACTACCATCGAGTGATTGATTGTAAATGGTTGGTTAGTTGAGTACAATGCAACTCTGTTCAGAAACCCTATAGGAGCAATAGTGTCAGGACCCTGAATCACTATGAGGACATAGATAGTGGTGAACCAGATTATGTAGCGAGAAGATTATAGAGTTGAGAAAGAAAAGAAATAAAGTAGCTTTCTAAATTTATCCTATTTACATGTAAGCAAATTGGCGTGGATAAAGTTATGTAGTGATATCAATTTTGAATAGCTAATGGGAAACGATACGGACTAACGATATTAGGATTTAGAATAAATATTGCACCCGGCATAATGACTGATATCGTGAATTATGTTATGATTGAATGATTGAATGATAGGACGAGAAAAGAATCCAGAAAAGAATTGAAGATATATTCATTGACAAGGAAACTATTTCTGTCCGGTGGGGTGTAACTGATTCAGCGGTGGCCAACCCATCTAATAATATGTTACAGTTAATTATAAATTTATTATAACTTTTTAAAATACAGTTTTAACTAGAAAAATATAATGAATTTTCATATTTATTAATTTGTTTTAATGATGACTTAATAATTCTTTGAAAGTAATAAATTTCTTCTACATAATTTCATAAAATAATAAAAAAAAACAAACAAAATTATCATTCAAAGCTTTCTATTTGAGTTGTTTGATAAATTACAATTTATTCATTTCAAGTGTGGGATTTGTTTATATCAGATGTTTATTTCACATTAAATAAAACAAATTTCAATATCAATTTTATATTATTACTTTGATGATGAAAGTTTTATCTAGTAACTAAAATAATAATTATAAATTTACTGTAATGAATAAGAGAAATTAAAGAGAGAAATATTTGATAATTAACATTAAATTGTTTTAATATAACAGGCAAAAATAGAAATTATGAAACATTTCATGTACTTATCAATTACATTTTGTTTATATCGGTTTGAAAAAAAATAAAATTAATTAAATTTGTACAAAAGCAACTAAATTTAATTAATTAAAATATGAATTTATAATGAAATCTATCTTAAAATTTATAAAAATTCTAAAAATATTTATTTCATTTAATTTACAGATTTTAACATATTAAAAAATAACGAATATTCAGTAAAATTAATAAGTTTGATAATAGTAATAATAATAATAATAATTTATAAATAATAATAATTTTTAAATAATTTTTTCTTGTATATTGTATGTATTGATTGTTGTGTTAAATTAAATAATTAAATAATTTTATTAAATAAAAAAGTTTTTATATAATTAATAAATTTGTTTAAAATCCTTAATTTACACAGTTATTATATCCCACCTGATGATGACAGGAAAACTGTCGAAATATAACGTGAAAAGAATGTTTGATTGGCGTCATCTTATAATAATTTATATATTCTTGTTATTTAATAATAATTATAATGATGCATCAAAAGTTATATTATTTGAATGAGTTTTGCTTTTATTCAGCCAATCAGAAAACAGTGTGCCGTATGACACGCAACTCGTTAGTAAAGTATTAATTTTGTAAAACCAAATTTATTATGCCTTAAAACACTGATATTTTCACATTGAAAACAGCATCAGTAATTAAATTAATTATTTAATTAATTAACAATTAATTTTCGGAATATTTGTATGAAATATTATACTCAGCTATTTTCTCATTGGGAATCTCTCTCAAATGACGATCTAAAGATCAAATATGTATAGAGAAGAGAGACGGAGCGCCAAGTATAAAAGAAACATATTGTACAAACATAAATCCATCAATCTCGTCCCTCATTTATGTGATATACACATCAAACAGATCATCTAATATACACATTGGAGGCAAATATTGAAAGTCTTCAAATATTTTCGAAGCGACTTCACCAAGAAAATGAAATCACGAAAATGAAAATTTTAAAAGAGAGACTAACGAAATTTTTAATAGTTTTTATCCTAATAGCCTAAACTATCGGAAATTAGGGAAATCTATTCATGTGAAAATGTTTTGCAGAAAGTGCTTTTCAAGTATCTTTGAACTGCAAGCGAAATATAAAATAAATCAAGATCTAAAGGAAGATAAGCGTAAAATAGAGAAGAGATTATATTCCCTGTCAACATATGTTAATAGAGATTGTTTCTTTCGGAATCCATCTGTCATTAATCTCCATTTTTAATCTTTAGGAAATTGGAATGACTTTTCTTTTCGATCCGTTGCGCTGATTTTCGATTAAAACTTTATATTTGTTGAAATATTTTCCATCGTAAATGCTAAATGTTTTTGATATTTGTTCAATTTTCTGACTTCAGTTATTTGCATTCTATTCAATTCGAAGACATTGAAAGAGCGAGGGAAATCTTATTTACTGCAATTATTTCAGTCAGTAATTCACACGCACCAGTGCTGGACACATTAGGGAACCTTCACCCTCCCCAAGCTACAACAATTAGCAAAGATTTATCATATCATTTTTTAATTTTTCAGCCCTTTGTTATTGCTGACAGGAAATATGAAATTTCATCTAAATATTTCAATTTTTAATGTTATAAAATATTTTTCAAAATTATAATTTCAAGCTATTAAAACAATATTAAAACACTATATTAAAACAATAAATAGTTTAATTTTTTCGACTAGTAAGACACTTACAGCTTTGAATGGTTGATTTTAAAACAATATTTAACACAAAATCACTTAAACCTAAAAATGGCCATCCTCTAATGCAGTGGTTCTCAATTAATATGAAAGCGCGGAACAACATTCACATGATTTCTTTTACGCAGAACACTGACAAAATATACTTGCCCACAATAAGTGACCAATCACAAATGACTATAAATCTGTCGTAAACGTAAACAATGATTCTTCTAAGCAAAGAAAATACCACGCGCAACAATAATAAGCAATAAAAACACTTTTATATTTGTATGTTTAGATATCTGTGTAACGGCTTTTTTTATTGAGTCATCTTATAAAAATATTAATTGAGATTTTAGATGATATGTATTTTAAATGCAAATTTAAAGATAAAATGTCGTTTTTTTCGCTGAACACGGGTT
The DNA here is from genome assembly GCA_959609185.1 of Schmidtea polychroa. Lineage (NCBI taxonomy): Eukaryota > Metazoa > Platyhelminthes > Tricladida > Dugesiidae > Schmidtea > Schmidtea polychroa. Next base: position 29,890 of record CAUHTR010003777.1, on the reverse strand, counting down.
GAGAACCACAGCTATTATATATAACCTGTAACCGTTAACCAAGATCGCGTCAATCAAATACATTAAGCAATATGATTGATTCTAATCAATTCACTAAAATGTATTATCATAAGATTATTGCTTTGTATTTTTGTTTCTAAAATTTGGCACCCTACATCAGGGGTCCTCAAACTGTTTTAAATAAGGACAGACTAGCCAGAAACCAGAAACTTGGCGACCCAATACCATCGCTATTTTGCGATTGATCAATAATGTCTCGTTAGTTGACGCTAATGAACTAATGCGGATTTTTATTTGTGATCGCTAGATCGCGCTTTATATGGAGCAAATTGCAAATTAACACTAGTAAACTAATGCTCTCGTTTTGTTTGTAGCAGATTAAAAGGTTTGTGACGTAGTTTGATTCCTTTTTTTACAAATAGCATCCTCGCGACCCACCTGGAAAGTTTCCACGACCCACATGCGGGTCGCGACCCATGGTTTGAGAATAGATGCCCTACATGACTGCCTATATCGACTATACAACGAATCGGCTCTGATTGTGTAGTTGTATGGTTTAGCGAATTCTATAACATATGGACAAAAGTAATCCTTTTACGTTTCAAGAAAGTTAATATCAAAAGAAACTTAAAACATAGAAAGGTTCGGTAAAGTTCCTAACAAAACAAAGGTCGTCTATCCTAAGAGTGAAGAAGTGTAAATGAAAACTTGAATTTATCAATCATGGATAACATAGTTTTAAGGTTTCAAGATATTCTTCTGAATTGTAAAAAATCTTTGGGATAAGATCTGGATTTCAAATGTGAGTAAATCGAAATAAATAAGACTCGCGATTTCATTGGTTGAGTTTACACAAATATGCACGAAATAAATGGAAAATGAAAACTGATAAAAATTAATTAAAACCTAATTAAATATTCAAAATAAATTTAAAATATCAATATTTTTCACAAATAGTAATTGGTGGAAACGGGGAAATTTGCTACTTTAGTCAGAACAACGAACACGTATTTAGCCAAAATGAGAGGCCAGATTTAAAGTTAATTCCTGTTTTATTTGCTTTTATTTTTATTTGAATAAAAAGTTATATATAATTCTATTTTCTTGTTTTAATTTATGCTTTATAATATTCGGTTTTTCTTTGTTTCTTTTAATTTTTTATTTTCATTTGTTTGAATTTTTGATTGTCTATTTTTTGTTAAGAATATTAATATATTTTTTTTATATAATGTTCTTTAAGTGAGAAGCCACTGCTCTTTTATGATTATTTTTTGTTTTAATTTCCAATCTCAAGACAAATACGATATCCGTCATGGGCCAAGTACATTGAAATTACCTGTGTTTGGCATCTGCCCGAACGATGTATTCTTCTTGCCCTTAGTTACAATTCAATTCAAAATGTATGTGTTTGTCTTTAACCCATGCCGTACCAAGCCGGTCAAAATGACCGGCAAATTAATCAATCAATCAAAAAGTTTAAATAATTATTTTGATTATATTATTCAAAATTTATTATTATAAAACAAAAATCTTTCATAAAATCTCCAATATTTGGAAAATTAATTACAAAATTCAAATTATTGAATTACTGAATAGAAAGGCTGTTGGAACAATTCATCATTGGTCCACAATCCACTAAGTTTTGTTATTCGACCGCGATTGCGTCCCGATGAAATTAAAATGCCTATAAAGGCTTCCAATTCTGCTAACGAAATAAAATTCTTATTGGAATTTTCCAAAATTTCAATCAATTTGCGAGTCAGTGCAAGCTCAATTATGCATATAACACATGTTTTGTTTCTCTTTTTATAACTCTTTTTAGCCAATATTTTTATGTCGGTCAAAATGACCGGCTTGGTATGCGCCGTTCTAAAATGGCTTGGTAAATGGCGTGTTAAAGGAAATGGGAAATGAAAATATATTAATAATGAAAAAATTATTTTTGTTTTAATTATTTAAATTTTAGTAAAAATGATCGTAAAAATGCAACAATCTCAACAAATATCCATTTACAGACAAATTATTTCCACAGATTTAAAAAAATTATTATAATCAAAAGTGCATTTTATGTCATCTCATTTCTTTTCATTATATTTCCATTGTTATTTCAAATGCGTCAAGTATTGTCTTTTTCTCATCGGCGTTTTCATTAGATTTCTCAGGCCGTTCGCTGATATTTATAGCGAACGAGAAAGAAAGAAAAGAGAGAATCAAACCTATTAGCGACTAAATAAAGCTGATTGGGAATACTCAAAAATGTGCTTGGGAAAGTAAATTTGATATAAAAGATAATTTACTTTCAACTGAAAAATTTGTCAAGAGTCAAATTCGTGGGAAAAGATGAAAAGATTTATATGAAACCGTCGACAACAATTAGCAAGATTTAAGGATTTGTGAAGTCTTCATTCACTCTCATTAAAGTGTCATCATAAATTTGTAAAGAATTCGGAGACTTAAAAGTGTAATTTAATATAATTTTCATAATATATCGACGAGAAGTATAATATTTGTGTTAGATTGTGTGAATTGAGTATTAACTGTATCCATTTAAATTAATTTTAGATTCGAAATTCAAATATTTATTCTTATTCACAATATTGAAACAAGAGGATTATTTTACGCCAACAATATCTTGAACAAGAAAACATCATTATACAATCATTTTATTAATTTAAATTATTAATATAATATTTACAATTATTATTTACATACCATACTTATGAAATTCTAAATTAATTAATACACAATATTTAAATTAATTATTTAATTAAGTTAAGCTTTATTTAATTTATTCCTTACAATTTGCATAACGAATCATTCATTCATTCATTCAATATTTTCACATTCAACACATTTACATTATACAACTAATAATAAATATAAATAACTAATCTTAAATTAAACTTTTTAATGTTTTTAAAATTTAATATTTAAATATTAACTATTTTTGTGTTGGAGGTGAAAATTTAACAATGATAATAATTGATACGTTTTACAATATATTTCGACAGTTTTCCTGTTATAATCGAATAAGAAAATTATAGATATTATAGATTTATTAAGCAAATTAGAAAAATTGTATTAATTTAAATGGTTTTTTAAATTTAATTTAAATAATCTATTATTTTTTAATTTAGTCTAATTTCAATAAATATATTTAAAAGATTTTAATATATTTTATTATTATTTTAATTTATTATACTTTTATAATTTCCTACCTGATGATGACAAGGAAACTGTCGAAATATATTGTAAAAAGTATGTTTCAGTATCACTTTCTAATAAATACATCATTGTCATGTATGTTTTCATTATTAATTAAAATATTTATTACATATGCATTGTATTTAAACATGATTTATTATATGATAATAATAATCCTTGTCATTTAAATGGATTTTTTATGTACTGTTTCTGTAATATCTATATGGACTTGTAAGAAATTGTAAATTCCTAAGATTTTAAATTTTTAAAATTTTTAAAAAAATTTAAAATTGTAATATAAATGTAATATAATTTAAATGTAAATATTATGAAAAATTTCTTGCTTGTTTTTTATTTTGTAAATATTTATAATTCAAATAAATAACTATGTAAGCCATTTCTGCAATATAAAATATTTTGATATAAAATAAGTCCTTTTTATTCCATTACGAAATTTAGCAAATCTTTTTTTTCTCTTTCTTTCCTATTTCTTATTCTTCACTTGATATATTTCAAAATTTATAACAATTTAAACATTTTATAATTTTTTTTTCAATTTTTGATGTCTAAATTTTGGTTTCATGACATTAAATTTCACTCTAACGAATTTCGATAAAATATAAAATAAATTGTCGGTTGCGGAATTATTAATTAAAAATATAAATAATTCAAATAAATAAATAAATGTCATTTGTTATTGATTTGTTAAATTTTGAACCGGAATGAGTAGGATTTATTTTAGGTCGAATTATTTCATTTAATAAACACCGCAGAAATGGTTTATTTGAAATATAATTTTGATAGATAATGTTAGAACAGAAAGTATTTCTTAGCTCTATCTCTGCATGCTACTAATAATTATCTTTATATGCATTGTGCAGTATACACATTTTTCTTCTTATAATAGATTGTATATTATTGTGCACTCTTTGAATCATTATATTATGCAAATATTTTATGAATTTATTTTGATCTGATCTTTTATCTTAAATTTTTCGATCCCTTCACATTATGGGCATTGTGAACATATGTTATCGTTTTTTGTTTTAAATTTCATTTTTGCTTCATGAAATTTTTTGAGACTTATTTTTATAATACAGTTACTTTTATTATTTTTACACACGAGAATATTTTGCTAAAAATGTTGAAATGTTTAAATTTTTATTCTTATTTTTAAATTTAAAAAAATTAAAGGTTTAAATTAAAATTAAATTAAACTTTTGCAATATCAATTGAATGAAAATTAAAATTTTTTTATTATTAAATTTCCTCTAATATTCAAAACAAAACAATAAAAACATTTTTAAATTTCTAAAGCTTCTAAAATTAGTTCATAGAAACTTTTTTTAATAAATAATTTCAAAAAATATTTATAAAAAGTGTCCAATAACTATTTTAAAAATTTGTTTATAATTTGAGTTTAATTCTTAATTATCTCTAAAAGTTTAGTTCCTTAAAATTTGATCTAGTTTTGTATATACTTTTTAAATTTTTATTTTTGTAAAAAATATTCATAAGGTCAATAACAACTAATCAAACTGATGATTTCATTGATCTCTTTTTTTGGATGTTTCCATTGGTTAATTTTTCAATTAAAATATTTTTTTCTTTTTTCTTTTTTTTCTTTTTCATAATAATAATAATAATAATAATAATAATAATAGTAATAATAATAATAATAATAATAATAATAATAATAATAATAATAATAATAATAATCTCATTTATTTATTTATTATCAAAGATATTAAAAATCATCACAACATAAACGGCAAATCGATATTCAGCTCTCCATAGCCCATATAGAGGGATCCGAATTTCCTAGATTCCGGAACATGATAGAAAACATATCCTGGCCACAAAAGACTTTTCAAGATAACCAAGCTACTGCCGCGATCGAATTGCAATGCCCAACTCATTTCCGGCAGATCGGTTTCAATGGAATCAAGAAAATCTATCGCTTTATCTAATCTCGCCAGGTCCATCAAGCCGCTCTTCGGTAATTCGACTGGCTCACGGAAATGTAAATATGAAGATCGTTTAGCCGACTCAGACACAGACAATCCTGGAAAATTTCTCCATGAAACCCTTACTTATATATTATTTTCCTAACCTTCAAATGAGCGATTGCAAACAATTTGACCGTTCGGAAGTTTTATATAGGCCCCCCTTGGAACAATGAACACATCATTGTCAATTTCTGCAATAACAGCTGCTAATCTGTCTTCTTCTTTTATAGTTACCTGTTTTTGTGCATTTGATAACATTTTAATGATTTTCATAATTAATTATTAATTAATTTAAATTAATTATTTAATCATTATTTCACAATAAAAAAACAGTTAATTTAATTTTTTCTTAATTAAATAAGTTATTAAATAAATTTTAATTAAAATTAATCAAAAAAAATCAATTATTATTTTAACAATTAATAAAATTAATTAATTACTAAAAAATAATTTATAAAAAAATAATAAAATAATTATTGAAATTAATCACATTTTTTTTTAATTTAATTTGAAATTAAATCAATTAACATCAATAAATAATAATAATAATTATTTTAATTAAAATAATTTTAAAAAATTAATAATAATTAATAATAATATATAATCAATAATAATTAATAATAATATATAATCAATAATATATAATCAATAAATATTATTAATAAAATTTAATCAAGAGTCAAAAATCTTAGCCAACCGTTTCTTGCTCCTCGTGAACTTCATCTCCTTCACCAGGAACTTGTTTCAATTCTACATGTTCAAATTCATTGCTAGGATCACCCGAGAATCTGCCTTTGAAATAAGCTGCTTTCTCTCGAATCTCCACTGATGGAGGAGGCAGAATTACCCACTTCATGCAATCCTTACTGATAATTAAGTTATTAATCCCTTCTAACCAAATAAAATAATAAAACCTGTAAAGAGTTTTCTTATCAGTCATTTCATCGGCTCCGATTCCTTGAACGATAAAGTAATCAGATTTTATTCCTTTAATCGAGCCCCAGAAAATAACTTTGTTAAACTTTTGTTCATTTTTCAAAATTACCAAAGATGATTGCAAAACAGCTTTTTGTTCTGGTGACAGCAAAATTCCACTGCTTCCCAGATAATCTATCATCAAGTGCAAATCAGATGAATTCATTGTTAAGCAATTTACTGCAGTGCTGTTGTTATAGTAATTTCATTAATTGGAACAGATAAACAAATCTTATTCAAACAATTGCTAAGTGATTAAATTACATTAATTAATTTTCATTCAAAATGTTTTATAAGAATTTTATTAATAAATTTTATTAATAATTTTATTAATTTTAGTTAAGTTAATGAAAATATATCTTTTTAAGAAATTTCAACATATTCAAACATTTCAACAAATTTCAAACATTCAACATAATTTTAGAATATTTGACTTCAAATTTTTTCACTTATTTAGAAATTATAATTTGTGGTAAAGCAAAATGATTTTTTTTAATCTTTAACCTGGACCTGAAAAAAATTCAATAACAGTTTTTTTCATCCGGATTAAATGTTATAAATAGTCAGAAGTATTTATTTTCAATAATTTTTCTAGGGGGCCTAGGGACTATTGATTCATAGAGTTAAAACTGAAAAATTACTAATCTTGAAAATTTGGTCATTTTTTAATCAATATTTTTAATTGTTGAAATTTTTATTTGTTACATATTTAAATCAATGCTTTCGATGTGTACTTCATGGAAGGCAAGACTCCTCGAGAGGGTTACTCCGTGAAAGTTTACTAATATTTTGATGCTAAGCATTGTCGATTAGACAACCAATAAGTGAACCACTGGGCTCTCTTGTTTTATTGGTTTGAATAATTAGAATAAAAAGTATCGATTTTTCAAAGAAGTACCCGTTGCAAGACGTTAGTACTTCATCTTAGCCGGGGGCCGCCAGCAAACGGTAAGACCCATAAAAAGGACTACTGATATCTTTACGCGTCTATGTGTTGACAGGCCTACCATGGAAGATAGAGAGTCCCATATCTTATCTTGGACTCTTTTAATACTGTCATTTCATTCACTTCATCTTTATTTAGTACATCAATATAGAAAATTTCATTCATTGATGTAACATTGCGGGATCGCATAGAGAAATATTATCGTTATATAATAACGTTTGGTTATTAAAAAAATGAATAGTTAACTAAATAACAAATATGCATTATAAAACTGTACTTAAAGTATAACTAGTATACCTGTACACATAGTAGAATCTTCCGTTTGGCGTGCCGTTTGAGTGGCCTTTCAATTGTCGGTTTCGTTGCAGTTCATATTTTCTGGAACATGACTTTGTCGGTGGTTTCTAATTGCTCTGAGATATGACACGGGCGGCTTATTTGGAAGGGCTAGATTCTCAGGAAGTGAGCTCCTATCTTATGGAGGCCGGTTTCTTCCCAATTATGACGTCCACCTTTAGCTTGACTCTTATATCCCCAGTTGTCACGCAGGCTCTGAATTGTGCCATTTAGATTACAAATCTGATTTTACTTCTAGAGACTTTTTAACGCTGCTCAACTTTTTGATGTGGTATTTTTACATAATCCGATCAGAACCACGTAGACTCTGTTAGAGAGTTTTGAGACTTAAGAAGCTATAATTTCAAAGGTGCAGCATTTATAAAATATTGGCGAATATGAACGGGCAGTACCATATTGCGAATGTAAGTTCTGATTGTGTTACATGTCCTATTGTTTAAAAAAGGGAAGCGTAGGTATATTACTGGCTTATTGACATGTTCATTTTTTGTATTATGCCTATTAGAGTTATATTCACTCAAGAAGTATTTTTCTACAAACTCCTTTGGGTATCCATTTTTGTAAAAACCGTGTTTTAAAGTTTTCTAGGGTTTCTTGTGTTTTCGTTTTGTCCGATCAGTTCCGTATTGCTCTTTTTCTCTCTCCTACTAATAGACCAATTTTTCGTTGGAGTGAAACGTGACTTTCCCAAGGAAGAATGTACCAGTGTGTAGACTTTTAGTGAATAAATTAGATTTAAAATTAAAAAAATAATAAAATTATTTTTTACAGTACTTTTTATTAGTTTCCATATAAAATTAAATTTTATCATCGCTCCTATTATATGTTAATGCTAAAAACATATCATAAAAATAGAAAATCATACATATTGTATAAATATTTGTAAATATCAAATTATGGCAAACTATCAATCAAACAATGTTTTTTTTAAATAAGAAATGTCATACAAATGACAGCTTAACTTAAATTCCTGTTCAAATTTTCACTTCATTCAGTAGTTTAAATAATTCAAAAATATTTTTTACATACAAGTTCTTTAAAATTCAATTTTAGAAAAATTTTATTTAAATAAATAAATGTATAAAATAAAAATAATATTAAAATGTAAATGATAATAAAAATGATAATAAATGATAATAAAAGTTTGACCAATATTAGTGAGCACAATAAGAGCTGTAAGATTAAAATAGGAATGTCTGATTTTAAACTTTTATTAAAAAATTTCGATAATTATTGGGAACATGTTATTTGTGAGGCGTTGATAAAGTCATTGAATCCGAAAATTAATGTAAAGAATGCAGTGAATACTTGTGTTTTAAATGTTTTTAAACAATTTTTTGTATATTGTATGTTCTAATAGTTGTTTGTTAAATTAAATAATTAATAAAAAAAATTTTTATATAATTAATAAATTTGTTTAAAATCCTTAATTTATATAGTTAATATATCCCACCAGATGATGACAAGAAAACTGTCGAAATATATCGTGAAAAGAATGTTTGATTGGCGTTTTCTTATGATTATAAAAACAAAAGTTATTTATATATATTTAACTATAATATATTTCGAAAGACTCCGTGTCATTATCAGGTAGAATTGAAATTCAAACTAAATCAATCTCTTTTTTAAACAAACTAATTTATTATGTTTTTAAATATAATTTTGCTAAAAAAATCATAAAATTCTGTTTTCCCAATTCAAATATATATAGTATTTATTAAAAAGCTTGACTATGAATCATTAAAGATCTCAAAATAAAATATCGATAAATTTACTGATTCATAGTCGATGTGATGAGAATGTGGCTTCATGCTAGTGATTAGTGATGGTAGTACGTGCAGTATGTTACATAATGGCTTTGGTTCATTTTTATACGACATTTTTGATAAACTAATGCTATTTACTATTGTTATTATTTGAAAGAAATATGACAATCAAATTAATAAGTTCATGTAATCATGTACCTAGTTACGACGTCTTTAACAGGTTAATCTTAACAATATGTATATTGCAATTTATATTATAATTTTATATTATTTTTTCAGTTTTTTAACGAGGAAAGCATGTTCAACGATGATCGAAAAAGTGAATTTCTGTTCATTAAAATCACCAAAAGCGATCACATGGTGAAATATTAGAAAGGTAATGATGAATTTTCGATTTCACACCGCGGGAAGCACTTGAAGACACAAAAACAAAGATAATTAAATACTGAAACATTTTCGTCCAAAATAAATAAATTTTATTGAAGACCCTTTTTTGTATTGAAATTCCCAGGATCCATCGAGACCCTCATCACTATAGTCAGAAATATCCATGCTTTTTTATTGATAGTCGGATTTTGTATTGAAATTCTCAGGTTCAAGCAGACTTCACTATAGTCAGAAAAATCCTAGCTTTTTTCTATATGATCTTTTTTTTGTATTGAATCTTTATTTTTGTATTGAATATCCCAGAAAAAATCAGAGTAGCCCACCGCCGCAGTTACGCAACCAACTTATGGAGAAGAAGAAAAGCAATTAGCATTAGCATAACGACTTATGTCTTTACATGCTTTTAATCACAATCATACCTTCAGATCGATGGACTGTGCGGCAAAAGTTGCCAAAAAGTTGTTCAACCAAAGATTTGCCTATGCTAGACCAAATTTCAAGGCAGGTGTATGTAGAAAAAATTAATTTTATGTTCGTATATTCTGACGCATCTCATCATAAGGATATAAAGTTATTTACAAACCATTATTATATGTTTTGATTCGGAACCTAAAAAAATAGAATTTTGAATTTGGTCTTTGTGCCCGGCACATGCCTCTGATATGATTTTTAATTCCATTATTAATATTTTGCGAAAAACAAAGTGATTACATAATGAAAAGACAACACGAACGCAAATTTAGGGGGGAGCGAGAAGAGGTACAAATAATGTTTTTATAAAATTAAACTGAAACCTTAATCAAAACGTTATTGGAGTTGGTCTCATTTTTTCAAAATTCTGTAAAATTTATTGAAGGTGACAAAATGAAATTAAAAATTAAATATTTCAGTGTCAAGAGCGGTTGGGAAATATTTTACCGTTAGCCATCCGTAATTGTATAAAGTCGGTTGAACATTTTCATTGGGTTACATTAAAACAAGAACTTAATTGGAAACATGTGCTGAAGTCATTCGATTACATTACTTCACATTTCTCAGATAGTAATATTTATGAAAAATATTTATTTAGACAGTCCGTGTGCACATATTTGTGCGTTTCATAAAACTGAAAGTAAAGTCCGTGTGCACATATTTGTGCTTTACAATATATATTAAGCCTATTTTTATTATATTTTGCTTCGGTTCCAGGGGCTGGTTTATATTATTTGTCCGCGGACTGTAATGTGTTAAAGAAATATGTTGATAAGGAAAAAGGTTAAATTTTGGGTATCAACGAAAATCTCAAAAGAGATGGTTAGAAATATTTAATTATTTTGAAAAAGATATTTCATTCAATGATGCATTCAAGATTTTGGAATCCGCGCTGTCCTTACCAAAAACGAATGCTACTACTGAAAGCATTTTTACTACAATAAACAAAGTATGAACATCTGATATATCTCAACTACGTGTTGAAATTATGAAAGTCGTATTATTTGTGAAATATTTTTTTGACAAATTCTTGCAAAAGATTTCATGACGTTTTAAACAACGACAGGAATAAAATATATTATAATACAGTTTTGTTGTTCTGAAACCGTTTTTTTGAAATAAAAACACCCCTTCACAGTGGCCTAAGTAGGGCTAAGCAAGCGGGGCTTTTACCCCAGGCGCACGATTTTTGGGGCGCCAAAATGACTTTTCATAAATTTTATTTTACAAAAGTTTTAGTTTAATTGTCTTTAAATGGAAATCTTATTTTGAATGTTGTTTAAAAAATTAATTATTTTAAAATTTTATAAAAACAATGTCAAAAAGTAAATTAAGTGGAGTACAGTGTTATAGTAGTTTACTATACTAAGTTAATTATTGTCTTCTTATTAATTTATGTTTAGAAAATGTGTAGAGGCCGACACCGTCTCCTGTAAAAATATGTGGCGTGACAGTCGGAATGCTTGTATGTATTGCGTATTACAACTTGAGTAATAATGTTTTCAAAGATTATGATAAAAATAACAACGAAATGCAACTAAAAAATAATGTTACTAAACTTTTATTAAGAAACAATAAAAAACTTTAATTAATTGTTCTCGGTTGGGATTTCGTTGAAAGGGTAACTTTCGTCTGTAGTTAATCTGTAATTAATAGTTCTTTGACTGGATTTTAATCTGTAATTATTAGTTCTTTGACTGGATTTTAATCTGTAAATAATAGTTCCTTGGCTGGATTTTAATCTGTAATTAATTGTTCCTTGGCTGGATTTTAATCAGTAGTTAATAACTCTGTAATTGATTTTTTTCGAATTGTTTTTATTTTTTATCAATTTGTGTTTTTACTATAGCGATAATTTACTATAGTAAATTATCGCTATATAGTTTTTTAAACATTTCATTTCCATAACACTACGGGAACAAAATGATAGGAATAAAAGAAACCTAATTGATGTTTTGTTTTAACTCATAAAAACAATAAAAATGCAACATCTTACTAACACAGTATCGCAACATAGCGAAAATCCTACAAAATGAAGCTAAAAAGTCAATCAGATTATTAGAAGTCTATTTAAAGAATTTATTGAAAAGAGAGCGTGAAGAAGTTAAATCAGTAATATATCGATGTTTTTTGATACTCACGAATTATCGGCACTGCCTTTTTCAAGTGAATTTTTAAGAAAAAACAATGGAGAGAGATTTTAAAAAGATTTCTTTCATGCATTAAATTTTAGCATAACAAAATTTGACTTTAGGCCGTCATCATGAAAATTTATTTAATGCAGAAAGAAATGATGGGCATACAAACTTTATTAAATTGTATATATTATATATTATATATTGACACCATTAAGTGAGTGTTTGAGAACAAATCACTTTTATCCTTGATTGAAAATAATTCTGTAATCTACAATTTTAAATTTTATTTGTTTATACGTTTTTAATTCATAATAGTCATTTTATTTTATTGGTGGATATTATATTTTCACTAACACAAGAACATGATTTTTGGATAGCATATTGTAAATTGAACTCATTTATAGCAGCACAGTTGCAATTATCATTTATAGATAACTGAAGCATCGTATGACATCGCAAAATATTTCTAAGCCAAATAATTGAAGATTTTTGCCAAAATCTTATAACTTGCATATATATATGGAAAGAGAAAGAAGAAAAAATCATTTTTGCAAAAGTATCATGTCCATCTTAATTACAAGAGTACATGGGGTACGTTTTCATTAAAGGATTGATACCGATTATTGTAATTATTTTGATTAATAAATTAAATGTTTTCCATAAATAAATGGATAAAAATAATAATAAGAAAATATTATTTTAATCATATTTGGAGAAAAAACAGTTTTAACAATTTTTGTTTGTATTTAGTTATTTAATTTTCAACTTCTGTTTTTCTTTGTTAAACAGACCGGTCTTCAAGAGTTTTAAAAAAATGAGAATTATTTCAGGTTAATGGAGAAATGAAAAAATTATTTATCTGATAATTATATTTTATATTAATAATTTTAATTAATGTCACACAAAATAAAAGATTCCGTCATTAAGACGGCTGCAAACATCTATTTTTCCCATTAGTGATAAATTGTGATAGAAGGGTCGTAATAACCAACTATTTGAAGGGACTGAAGAGGAACTGAATTTGAATGCCAATATATATTACCGGAGGAACTGCTGTCAATATATTTCAATTGAGGATAAATGAACTGAGAAAAGTTAGGCCACATGGTTTGATAAGAACAACTTGTTTTCCCTTCCATTACTCCCATAACCCCAGAATCCACATTACAACCTCCATATTGAAAATTAATGAAAAATGACCTGCTATTTCCTTGATCTCCTTGGATAGAGAAATATTCATATGTTTTGCTCTTTAGATCAGAAATGTCCCAGGGATAACAGCTGATCAGGTTATTAATATCAAACCACGAAAATATTGTTCCGTTACTCGTAACTTTAAAGACCAATTCAGCAACAATTTGATTAGTGTACCCTATAAGGGTTACATTCATGATTTTTGGAACAATAGTGTTCCATTCGTCTAACAATATGCTGCGAAAGTTTTTAGTGAAATATTTGTGGTCAAGGAGAGAACTTGCACTGTCGCCAGGTTCGGAGAAATATTTGAAAGAGTTCACTTGACTTCCGGACACCAACCGAAACAAAGTTATTATACTTGATGTTTGTTGATAGTATCTCTCAAAGGTAATTATGTTTAATGCCGATGAAGGGGCAAGGGGCAGGTAACAGACATCATTAACGACTATAAAATACTTGAGGTTTTTTATTTTGGATAAAATTCCGCATTTCAATTTTTCATTTATGCTGGCCACCAGAATTGGCTGACTTATTGATACGAAAATTAAAATTTTCAAAAACATTTTTATTTATAATTAATATAACTTTAAATGTTTAATGAATATTATTTATCCATTATTTTCAGCCAATGAAATTTCATTTTGAATTGTATAGGAGCAAAGGATGCAAATTAATTTAATAAGATTTGTTTTAATAGAATTAAAAAATTACTTTGAAAATGTATTTATATTCTAGAGTAATTTTTTAATTCAATTAAAAAAATCTTATTAAATTTANTCAAATTTTTACAAACTTCATTTAAAACATTAGCATCATGTTGTACAAAAGGGTCCAAGGTTTGACAAAGGTAGAAGGTCAGTAAATTTAATAGTCTAAAACTTTCATAGTTTTAAAACATTTTCTGTACATTTAAAATTACTAATTTTTTAAATTTTATAACATTGATAAATTGGCAAATATTAAAATATATATCGGCTTCAGATGAAAAACTACCTATATAATGACATATTAATTGATGTATTGTCATTTGGATTGATGAAGATATTCAAATTTAAATTGAAATAATCTTTAAATTAAAAAAAATTGGAAAATAATTATTCATAATCTTTAATGACATACATGACGAGGTTCTGTTTAGTATTAATTTTTTTAATTAAAAGCTTCATTACTCCAATTAAAATTGAGATTTCTAATAGGTGGTGAAGCAGATATTTTAGATAAAAGAAAATATTACTGAACCTTATACTTGGGTTGTTAAATTTTTCTATTAAGATATAATTTAACATTATTTTCACAGGAAATATGCATCGTTCTCAATCCATTTAGTGCCTTTATGTGATGAATGATTATAATTATTCGTGTTTAATCCACGTTTTCTGACCTCGATATCCAAAAACAGTTGCATCGACACTATCATCAAGAGGGAATTTTGATGGATCTGGAGCATTAATATCAAGAACAAAAACATGACGACGAACAGGAATTGGTCTAACTATTGCTGAATCAAGGACTTGATCTAAATCTGCATTAGAGGCGTTGCTGACATAAATTAATTTCCATTGCAAATCGTTTTCTAAGCTTTCAAGTTATTCGAATTTAACTTTAAATTTAAAGTTGGAAGAAACTCGGCTGAATTTTCCTTAACTTCGACATTGCTTATATTAATTTTATCCATTCAAAATTAATTGAAATATAAAGTCTTCAAATAATAAATTAAAATCTCACGAAACTTTATTGGCGAATATTAACATAAATCCAAAGAAATTTCAAAATTTTCACAAAGTCCAATTTACTACAATTAGAAAGTCACAAATTTAAACAATTCAAATAAAGGATAAAATTTCCGAAAAATCTCAAATCAAAGTAAATGAAGTTTTATTGACACAAGGAAATCACGTTTTTTAAATTCTATTTTTATCACAAAATCTGCATATTAAAACAAATTTAATTATGCAATTACAGTAAATTAATTAAAAATCAATATTCTTCAACAGTAATATTTTAGAAAATTAAATTCTCCCTAACATTGTTTAACTGAAGTCCTTTAGAACGATTTAACAATTCGAAATTCGCACAAAAATGAATTTTGAAACTGAGGTTGATGTAATTACTTCATACAATCTAATATCAAAAAATCAAATTAAAAAAATTGGAAAATAATTTACATGATATAAACTTGTATATCTTTGAAAATAGCAAGCAACATTTGACAAGATGATGCCTTTTGAAATTCATAAAGCTTTATAAATAAATAATTTTTATATGGTGTAAAGCAACACATGATGAGTATATTTCCTTACCAAACTAAGACCGTAATTTTAATTAATAAAATGTTAAATAGTTATTAATATCTTTATTAGTCATGTTTTTGTTAATCATGCATTTATACAGCACATGTCTTTATCAATCATACTGATATTTTAATAAGAGATTATTCTATAAACAAATTACAGTTATCATCATTATCAATTATCTTCCTACTTCCTACTACAATAGGTGATTATGATGCTGTAGACCTTCTTTACAGTAGAAACCTAGATTCGATAATAAGTAAATTTAAGGTTGAAAATAAGGACCGACTATATAAGGAAATGGTAGTTCGTAACACAATAGCCTTTTTTATAAAAATGAAAACACAACCAACAAATCAAAAGAGGTAAAACTTTGAAGTACCACTGTTTGTCATCAAAGTTCGATGATCAAACGTACCTCGATTGTTATCATGGTATGGTATTGCCGTATGTACCATTAGCATTCAAAATCACCAATTATATACCAACCAAAACTAACAAAATCGCTCTAACAATTAATGATAATAAAAGTGTCTGGATTAGTAAAAATCAAAGTCGTCGATACAAACACTAATATTGATACCCATACCATTTGACATAGTATTGCTTTTTCTTTTCTATCTTTTATTTTTTAATATTTTCTAAGTTCTAATTACTGTAGGTTTTAGTATAATTTGTAATTCCTGTCTTAAAATTTATCATCAACTTTATTTTTATCATAATCTTTATTGACATACATTATGAGGTTCTGTTTAATAAACTTCATTACTCCAATTAAATTCGAAATTTCTAATAAGTGGTGAAGCAGATAATTTAGATAAAAGAAAATATTACTGACCTTATACTTGGGTTGTTAATTTTTTCAATTTTTCAATTAAGATATATTTCAACACTATTTTCACAAGAAATATGCATCGGTCTCAATCCATTTGTACCTTTATGTGATGAATGATTATAATTCTTTTCAATTCATTGATCAATGGCCGATTAAATCTTTCAACATGATTGGCTTTGTATTTTGAATATACAGAGTAATGGTTTATTTTATTAAGACTTTGTTTCACTATATTATTTTAAAATCGAGTACCCAAATCAGTTTGTAAATTATCCGGTAACCATCTTTAAACAATATTGTGAGGTGTTTTCACTTGAGAGTTAAATATTTAAAAAAAATATTAAGATAATTTTAAATGATAAATAATTGACTATGTAAAATAACTTTGAAAATAATTTTTAATCTGAAATTTTTAAATTTTTAAATTAAACAATCTTTTTAACCGGGTCTTTTTAAATAAATATATTTTAAATATAGAAATTTTAATAAATGGTTTTTTGAAATATTTTATTCAACACTGAAAAATCTTTTGGAAATTATACAATATTTCATTAAATAAATACTTGGAATTATGAAGTTAACTTTTGAACCGGCTTTAAAAAATAATTTAGAAGATGATTTAGCAGCTTCTAATAAATATTATTTTTAGATAGAGACATTTCATCAATAGATTTGACTTGACAAGAAAGGCACGAGCATATTGATTGAAAACATGACTTTTTTCTTAAGGAGTTCCTTTCCTTCTTTCTTTATCATTTTGGTTTCTTAGCATTTTAATAAATGTTTTTCATATTTTATATTATAGAAAAATCTATATTTATGACATTGGGAAAATTTGCTTGTGTGTGTGTGTGTAAATGTTCGTTAGAAATATGCTAAATAATGTATATAAATTGTCATATTTTAGAAAATTAAATTCTGCCTAACATTGTTTAACTGAAATAGCTGAAGTCTTTTAAAACGATTTGGCAATTGTATTTATCGCTTAATAAAACATTCCATGCTTCAATGTACCGATGGATTTGATGAAATGCGTTCCTCTGCCTTCAATATTTTATCATGATTGCTAATTTTATTATCTGCCATATATTCAAAGTAGCACCAAAAATATTTTTTAAAAAAGATTCATATTTCATTCAAAATTCTCGAATTAATTCGAAACCAATTAATTCCAAAATTCGCGACATTTTCGAGAGTAAAAAAAGTTATTCTTCCATCTGAGTGGCAGTGTAATTTGAGCCTCCGCGTCTGTATACGCGTTTTGGTTAAATGGTTATTCTAGTATGTGTGCGCACAAATTGCCCAAATGCTTGTTTACTTTGTCTAGTGTGTAAACATTGGATGGTGGAGTAAACAATGTTGAAAGGCTCTGTAGGGATATCGAGTCTAAATTTGTGTTGGTATTGCAATACTCCGGAAGGTTACAAATATTAAATAAATATTTGAATGTGTCTTTATTGTGGCACTGACCACATTTGAGCATTCTGCTGAAATGTCCTCAATCTTGACAAGTTCAAAATATCTGAATTTCACTTTCTATTTTACCTACTGTAAAGCATGATATTTTCAAAACATTTTTGTAGGTCTTCTATTTATAATTTTTATAATATAAACTCTATTAAATTGATTAAACAATGATAACAAAAGCATCGGTCTTTGAGATTCCTCACAAACTGACAGACAAAAAAAGACAAACCAGAATTACAGGACCTCAGATGAAAATAATAAATTACATTATTAAAAAATGTTTTTTGAAACATTGCAATATTGCAAACTATGAGATAAAAGCAGGAATGTGACTTTTATTTTGGGAAATTATCAAACTTTCTGAAGGAAAGGAATCTCAAGGGAAATTGTAGAATATCAGGTAAATAACAGGGAGCACGAACGTTTAGCAAAATATAGATAACAATTCCATTGGTAAT
Source organism: Schmidtea polychroa (assembly GCA_959609185.1). Taxonomy (NCBI): domain Eukaryota; kingdom Metazoa; phylum Platyhelminthes; order Tricladida; family Dugesiidae; genus Schmidtea; species Schmidtea polychroa. Next base: position 11,389 of record CAUHTR010003777.1, on the reverse strand, counting down.
AAAATCAGTTCCCTAATGAACATTGTGCAAATAATTAAATTCCAATAATTAAAATTTAGATATCTTTTAAAATAGGTATTGCGTCCACTGACTCGTAAGGATAAAAAATAATAAAACTCTTTATACACGATTTTTAATTGTCTCATTCCTTTACCTTTCAATTCTAGATAATATTTACAATAGGTGTTGTGTCCACTGACTCGTAAGGAGAATGGGAAAATATGCCAATTGTCGCTGCAACAAAGAATGAAGGTTAGAAAAGGCATTTGTTGATTAAAACCAAAAGAAAATTGTCACTGACAATGTTCTTGAACAATTCATTTCATACTGTTCCAAAAGTCTACAAATTAAGCATCTAATATTTCCTAAAGATTATAACGCAAATTTTAGGAGATAAAAATTGTTTGACATTTTGTATTATTTTATTTTTATTTTTTTAATTTTATTATTTATCTTTTCTTTTTATTTAAACAAATTTTCTATGTTAATGTTAAATATTCACCATAAAAAATGAACGACAGCAATCGTTATAAGTTAAACCTAAATTCAAATAAAATTTTAGGTTCCATTATTATCATCACAACCAATGGAAACCAGGCAGTGCAAACTGCTCAAACGTCCAAAACGAAATATTAATAAATTAAAAATTAATAATAAATACATATAATGTTTTTGATGAAATAGAAATATCTAAATTAGAAATAAAATAATTTATTTATTTTTCCATTTTTCTTTCATATAAATCTTATCAGCAGCAAACAAAATCGGTAGAGTTACACAAGAGAGAAGAATAATTCCAAAAATTATATTAAACAATGACACGTAATTCTAAACCTTAATCTTTTAACACAAATTTTATTAAAAATATATCCTACCGGATAGACATATAGAAACTTTAAACCTACACCAATCGCTACAAGATCCAAGACCCATGAAAAGGCATAACAAACTAAAGCCGGCTTTTCAAATCTTGTCAAAATCTTTGTATTTCCAATTACTGACAAGCAACCTCCAAGAATCATAAATATTCCACTAATAAATATTATGAAAAAATATTTGGCTTTAATGCTTATAACAAGATCTGACAAGAAAGCAAAGCTACCCAAAACCAACATACTGATCCCTATGCTTATATGATTTATCTGGATTTTCAAGCCATCGTTTTGTAATATTTCTTTGTCTTCACAAAGACTTTGATTGATTCGATCTGCTCCATATTTAGGATCCAAAATATCTAAGCGAGGTTCCATGGAAGACCAATTCTAAAGATCATAATTTCCATAAATATTGAGAAAATCTTACAATTTCAATTGTTTTCAAATTTCAAGATTTTTTTAAAACATTTGACATTTTTTACGATTTGAGGAATCCTAACCCTCGAATCTTCACTTTTATTTGAGACACGTCCAATATTTGCAATTTAAAACCTTTTGTTTTAATTGATGATTTTTATTATTTTTTTATGATTTTTATTATTTTTCATCAGTATCATGCAGGAGGCGCGAAGATTTTTCTTCAAGCCAAGTAAGTATACAATATTGCTTATTCAACTCTTTTGCATACTAGTCTACTATTGGGATTTGCATTGGGTATCACAAAGCTTGTAATGTTTATATTATTTTAATGTTAGACATTCGTTAAAAAATATTTTATCCATTTTACAATTTAAAAGCTTTTGTTTAAATTGATTATTAAGTCACCTTTTTGTGCTTTTATGAAGTGATTACATCAACCTCAGTTTCAAAATACTTTTCTGCTGGATTTTTGAATTGTTTTAAAAGACTTCAGCTATTTTCAGTCAAACAATGTTATGCAGAATTTTATTTTCTAAAATATGACAATTTATATACATTATTTAGCATATTTCTTAACGAACATTTACACACACACACAAGCAATTTTTCCCAATGTCATAAATATAAATTATTGTTCTATAAATATAAAATGTGAAAGACATTTATTAAAATGTTAATAAACCAAAATGATAAAGAAAGAAGAAAAGAAAATCCTATAGAAAAAATAGTTATGTTTTCAATCAATATGCTCGTGCCATTCTTGTCAAGTCAAAATATATTGATGAAATGTCTCTTTCTAAAAATAATACTGTTTGAAGGTGGTTACCGGATAATTTACAAACTGATTTGGGTACTGAATTTTAAAATAGTAAAGTGAATCAAATTCTTAATAAAATAAACCATTACTCTGTACATTCAAAATACAAAGCCAATCATGTTGAAAGATTTAATTGTACATTGATCGATGAATTGAAGAGTTTTCGGCAAAATTTTTTGGCAAGAGTTTGCGAGGTCATAAAACGTGGATAAAAGACGAATAATTATAATCATCCATCACATAAAGGCACAAATGGATTGAGACCGATGCATATTTCTTGTGAAAATAATGTTGAATTATATCTTAATAGAAAAATTGAAAAATTTAACAACCCAAGTATAAGGTCAGTAATATTTTCTTTTATCTAAAATATTTGCTTCACCACTTATTAGAAATTTCGAATTTAATTGGAATAATGAAGTTTTTAATTTCAAAAATTAATACTAAACAGAACCTCGTCATGTATGTCATTAAAGATTATGAATAATTATTTTCCAATTTTTTTTAATTTGAAAGATTTAAAAAAATTATTTCAATTTTAATTTTGAATATCTTCATCAATCCAAATGACAATACATCAATTAATATGTCATTATATAGGTAATTTTTCATCTGTCACCGATATAGAGATTTTAATATTTGTCCATGCATAAGAACATTTATTAATTTTATAAAATTTTAAAAATTAAAAAATTAATAATTTAAAATGAACAGAAAATATTTTAAAACTATTAAGTCTTTAGACTTATAAATTTCCTAACCTTCAATATTTGTCAAACCTTGGACCCTTTTGTCCAACATGTTTTACTTGATGACGTTGATCTTTTAAATGACGTTTGTGTAAAAAATTGAAATGTAAAGTTTAATAATTTTTGGAACGTTTTGACACACCATGGTTGACCCGTTTACAGTGAAAAGAGTACCGGTGAATATTGCACACAATGATGTAATAATAAATGCTTAAGGACTCTTATATTTGAAGAATTTCAAAAGTTATTTGTTAAATAGACAGCTGAATTGTCGAAATGTCTTCATCTTAAAATACTAGACTGGGGGGATGAAAAAGGGCATCCGGGCAATTCGGCGCTGACAATTTGGAGCAGAAATTTGTAATACATATGAAAACAATAAAATAAATCATTTATTATTTCTATATTAACCTATACTATTTTAAACGTTATGCTTTAGGTTTAGATTTTAAAATTATAATTTATACTATAACTAAATAAGAATAAGTTTGTCTTAATGGGTAATTATTTGTTATTTTTATAAATTTTGCTGGTTTTTATCTATTTGAACGCAATTTGATTACATAATAAAAATCTAAGAAAAATAAATTTAAAAAATTAAAATTTATTATATTTTAATATTCAATTAATTTATAAAAAATCAATAAAAATATATATTTTCCCAATTTTTATGTTGTCTTTGAAATTAATTGTCACACACAAATTGTCAGCGACGAATAGCGGGAACCATGAAAAAGATATACAAAATACTTAAATAAAAACACTTAATAAAGTGAACGTTCTTCAAATTGTTCTTTGAGCAACTTAGTTAATTTTCCACGACCGTAAATTATAAATTTATTAAATTTAATAAGATTTTTTTAATTGAATTAAAAAATTACTCTAGAATATAAATACATTTTCAAAGTAATTTTTTAATTCTATTAAAACAAATCTTATTAAATTAATTTGCATCCTTTGCTCCTATACAATTCAAAATGAAATTTCATTGGCTGAAAATAATGGATAAATAATATTCATTAACATTTAAAGTTATATTAATTATAAATAAAAATGTTTTTGAAAATTTTAATTTTCGTATCAATAAGTCAGCCAATTCTGGTGGCCAGCATAAATGAAAAATTGAAATGCGGAATTTTATCCAAAATAAAAAATCTCAAGTATTTTATAGTCGTTAATAATGTCTGTTACTTGCCCCTTGCCCCTTCATCGGCATTAAACATAATTACCTTTGAGAGATACTATCAACAAACATCAAGTATAATAACTTTGTTTCGGTTGGTGTCCGGAAGTCAAGTGAACTCTTTCAAATATTTCTCCGAACCTGGCGACAGTGCAAGTTCTCTCCTTGACCACAAATATTTCACTAAAAACTTTCGCAGCATATTGTTAGACGAATGGAACACTATTGTTCCAAAAGTCATGAATGTAACCCTTATAGGGTACACTAATCAAATTGTTGCTGAATTGGTCTTTAAAGTTACGAGTAACGGAACAATATTTTCGTGGTTTGATATTAATAACCTGATCAGCTGTTATCCCTGGGACATTTCTGATCTAAAGAGCAAAACATATGAATATTTCTCTATCCAAGGAGATCAAGGAAATAGCAGGTCATTTTTCATTAATTTTCAATATGGAGGTTGTAATGTGGATTCTGGGGTTATGGGAGTAATGGAAGGGAAAACAAGTTGTTTTTATCAAACCATGTGGCCTAACTATTCTCAGTTCATTTATCCTCAATTGAAATATATTGACAGCAGTTCCTCCGGTAATATATTTTGGGATGAAAACTCAGTTCCTCTTCAGTCCCTTCAAATAGTTGGTTATTACGACCCTTCTATCACAATTTATCACTAATGGGAAAAATAGATGTTTGCAGGTGAAGCATTTATACACCTGTCTTAATAACGGAATCTTTTATTTTGTGTGACATTAATTAAAATTATTAATATAAAATATAATTATCAGATAAATATTTTTTCATTTCTCCATTAACCTGAAATAATTCTCATTTTTCTTTGAAAACTTTTAAAAATTAATGAAATGTAATAATTTAAAAAAATTAAAATAATAATAAAATATTAAACAAATAAAATATAATAAATTGAAATAATAATAAAATAATTATTTAATAAAATGTAATATATTAAATAATTAAATAGAAATAATGAAATTAAATTTGAATTTAAAAAATGTAATAATTCATTTGTATTTGATATTGACATATTTCATGACATTGTGATGACCTTGAAAGTTTATTGGAGTTTAGTTAAATCGATACTTTTACTGATCCATAGTCAATTTTGTCATAAATATAATATCAATTATACAATAAACGTATAAATAACATTAAATAATTATTGAAACTTAATTTATTTTTCAATTAAAGTAAACAAAAAGCTTCACAATGAAATATCATTATTTACTTTGATATTTATTTATAAACTGATTTTTTATGATTTCACGCGTTCTTTGATCTTGTTTACAAATTATCAGCAAAAATATTCGAAAACAAGTAAAGTTTTCCCGCAAATATTATTCAACAAATAAAGGATTTCATAAAATATTTGCTTCTTGACATAAAAATATAATCATAAATTTATTTCAAGAAATCCTTAGGTGAAATCCTTAACTGAACATAAAATTAGTCACAAAATAATGATCAAATATTTCGAGTTGTTTTAGCGCGTGAATAACAATCACAGTAAAACCGCACAAATTTAACTTTAGATATGGGAAAACATGCAAAGAAAAGTAATACACATTTCAAGAAATAACACGTTTAAGAAAATGAACGGAACAAGATTCCAGGTTTAACGTTATAATAAAAATGAATAATAAAAATAACACCCAACTTCCATCTTGAAGTTAAAATCTAAAAAAGAATAAAATAATTAATAACATAAAAATAATCATAATTTATTAGAAATTATAATTATAAAAAGAATAAAAAGATTGACAAAAAGAAAACTAAATGAATTTGCAAAGGGGTGTGAAATAAACAGTAAATATATTTTTGATAAATATTGTATATAAAATATAGTTTTTTGAATAAATTAAATTATTTGTTAACTTATTTTGTAGATTTATTATTAGTATTATGTTTTAATAGGAAATAATTTTTAAATAAATACATTTTAAATATCAAAAATTTTAATAAATTATTTTGAAAATATTTATTGAAGCTGAAAATTTGTTTGAAAATTATAAATAAATCCTTGGAACTTTGGCGTTATCTTTTGAACCTGATTTAAAGAATAATTTAGAAGATGTTCTAGCAGATTCTAATAAGTATAATATTTATTTGTATAAATTTAATAATCTCACTTTCTTTCCTAATAAATAAATTAAAATTGGTTGAGTAATACTTGATAAAGCCTATGGGGAAATTTGTGCTTATCTTTAATGATTTTATTGATCTACTGTTATCTGATAAAAAGTTTCATTTTCCATCACTTGTCAAAACTGAAAATTACGAGATTTATTATTTATAGAAATTGTATAATTTAAGCATGATCAACAACATTATAGATTGTTTCTAGTAATGCAAATATGAAAGGTTTACACAATATAATTATCAACAAGTTCATTATTTGTTGAAAATAATGTGAATTCTATTTTTATCAAGTGTTTTTTATTTGTACTCTAGCTTATATTTAGAATCCATCAACTTTTTATATGTGTCTTTTGACCCGTAAAACCAGATTTATTACATTTTATCTAATGTATTAAGTAGGTTTCTAAGCCTACCGATATTTCATGCATATCTATTTCTAGCACAGCGTGTCAATTCATACAATTTTACAATGTATATAAAACAATTTTTCCAAATAACGGTTATAATCTGTTAATATTCCTTTTCAGCACATATTTGCAAATGATAGGGTCCTGGAAAGGCTTTGGCCACACACATTTTTGTTTTTGAAACAGATATTTGCCGTTTTATTTTCTTTGCAACATTTTATTTGGAACATTTTTCTTACGCATGACACTGAACCTAAGTTTATTGAAGTTTTCTATAAATATATTCTTATTATTTCTGTTGAACATCTTTAAGAGCATGTAGTAGGTTCACTGGTTACTTATTTATATAACACCCACCAGTTTATTTCAGTTATATCATAAATATTGAAGGAAACCATCTTAGTTCCAAACATCATATAGAAGTAAAATTTACCTTTCAAATGCTTATTATATGTTGATATAAATAATTTTGATAATAATCTAAGAATGTTGTTGTATAATGTAAATGTAGTGCCTGAAACATGAACATTTAATTTTATTTATTTTCATTAAGTTTCTTTAATTATTTAAATTAAAATTACAAATGCATTATTGAATCAATAATATTGATGAAATAAACAATAATTACGTTGTTTATATATTATCAATATCGGCCACCTTTTATTTCTAAACTAACGAAAATTTTACTCAAAACTTTTGAATTGTGAAATTTTATGGAACATGAAACCGTTTCACCTCTATATCAGACGTATAATCGCATCAACATCAATCTTTCTGTTCTTCATATATTTCTGTGCTATCAATGTTCGAAGTTCACCTAATAGGAATATCAGATCAAATTTCAAATTTTAAAATGAAAATATATTCAAAATGAATTGTAAAGCTCTGGAATCATAACAATTTATGGAACAATGAACTGCTTTAATTCTATATCGAATATTTATTACAAATGATAAATTTTGTAAAGCTATGTCTATGTTCCATCGCAATTAAATATTCAAACAACCTGAAAATAATAAAGTCGTATTCAAAATATGTATTGTGAAGAAAAATCTTCAAAACGCTAAATACACTCGGTACAAAGATGTGGAATTCAATCATCCAATAGATAGGGAAATCAAGGAACATAATTCATTTGGTGTAAAGATGACCATTCTTTTTGAAATCATTTGAAATGAAAATGGAGAAAAATTGCTTGTGTGTGTGTGTAAATGTTCGTTAAGAAATATGCTAAATAAAGTATATAAATTGTCATATTTTAGAAAATAAAATTCTGCCTAACATTGTTTGACTGAAAATAGCTGAAGTCTTTTAAAACAATTCAAAAATCCAGCAGAAAAGTATTTTGAAACTGAGGTTGATGTAATCACTTCATAAAAGCACAAAAAGGTGACTTAATAATCAATTTAAACAAAAGCTTTTAAATTGTAAAATGGATAAAATATTTTTTTACGAATGTCTAACATTAAAATAATATAAACATTACAAGCTTTGTGATACCCAATGCAAATCCCAATAGTAGACTTGTATGCAAAAGAGTTGAATAAGCAATATTGTATAATTACTTGGCTCGAAGAAAAATCTTCGCGTCTCCTGCATAATACTGATGAAAAATAATAAAAATCATAAAAAAATAATAAAAATCATCAATTAAAACAAAAGGTTTTAAATTGCAAAAATGGATGTGTCTCAAATAAAAGTGAAGATTCGAGGGTTAGGATTCCTCAAATCGTAAAGGTTTGTTTAAACTATTGAGCTGGAGTTTGTACATTTATCTACAAATATTTAGAAATATTTCATTTTAAATTTCAAAAATCGCCTTTAATAGTCCAAATTTTACCACAAATAAAATGTCACAACTTAATTACACATTTGTCAAAGTGTATTGTTTTAATGATTGTTTATGATCGCAGCCGTACATATATAACATTCATAACCATAAATACAACGTCTTATATAAACAAAATTTCAAATTATATTTTCAAATGTCAAATGTTTTAAAAAAATCTTGAAATTCGAAAACAATGGAAATTGTAAGATTTTGTCAATATTTATGGAAATTATGATCTTTAGAATTGGTCTTCCATGGAACCTCGTTTAGATATTTTGGATCCTAAATATGGAGCAGATCGAATCAATCAAAGTCTTTGTGAAAACGAAGAAATATTACAAAAAGATGGCTGGAAAATCCCGATAAATCATATAAGCATAGGGATCAGTATGTTGGTTTTGGGTAGCTTTGCTTTCTTGTCAGATCTTGTTATAAGCATTAAAGCCAAATATTTTTTCATAATATTTATTAGTGGAATATTTATGATTCTTGGAGGTTGCTTGTCAGTAATTGGAAATACAAAGATTTTGACAAATTTGAAAAGCCGGCTTTAGTTTGTTATGCCTTTTCATGGGTCTTGGATCTTGTAGCGATTGGTGTAGGTTTAAAGTTTCTATATGTCTATCCGGTAGGATATATTTTTAATAAAATTTGTGTTAAAAGATTAAGGTTTAGAATTACGTGTCATTGTTTAATATAATTTTTGGAATTATTCTTCTCTCTTGCGTAACTCTACCGATTTTGTTTGCTGCTGATAAGATTTATATGAAAGAAAAAGTGGAAAAATAAATAAATTATTTTATTTCTAATTTAGATATTTCTATTTCATCAAAAACATTATATGTATTTATTATTAATTTTTTTAATATTTTTGTTTTGGACGTTTGAGCAGTTTGCACTGCCTGGTTTCCATTGGTTGTGATGATAATAATGGAACCTAAAATTTTATTTGAATTTAGGTTTAACTTATAACGATTGCTGTCGTTCATTTTTTATGGTGAATATTTAACATTAACATAGAAAATTTGTTTAAATAAAAAGAAAATGATAAATAATAAAATGAAAAAAATAAAAATAAAATAATACAAAAAGTCAAACAATTTTTATCTCCTAAAATTTGCGTTATAATCTTTAGGAAATATTAGATGCTTAATTTGTAGACTTTTGGAACAGTATGAAATGAATTGTTCAAGAACATTGTCAGTGACAATTTTCTTTTGGTTTTAATCAACAAATGCCTTTTCTAACCTTCATTCTTTGTTGCAGTGACAATTGGCATATTTTCCCATTCTCCTTACGAGTCAGTGGACACAACACCTATTGTAAATATTATCTAGAATTGAAAGGTAAAAGGAATGAGACAATTAAAAATCGTGTATAAAGAGTTTTATTATTTTTTATCCTTACGAGTCAGTGGACGCAATACCTATTGTAAAAGATATCTAAATTTTAATTATTCGAATTTAATTATTTGCTACAATGTTCATCAGGGAACTGATTTTATTACCAATGGAATTGTTATCTATATTTTGCTAAACGTTCGTGCTCCCTGTTATTTACCTGATATTCTACAATTTCCCTTGAGATTCCTTTCCTTCATAAAGTTTGATATCTTCCCAAAATAAAAGTCACATTCCTGCCTTTATCTCATAGATTGCAATATTGCAATGTTTCAAAGAACATTTTTAAATAATGTAATTTATTATTTTCATCTGAGGTCCTGTAATTCTGGTTTGTCTTTTTTGTCTGTCAGTTTGTGAGGAATCTCAAAGACCGATACTTTTGTTATCACTGTTTAATCAATTTAATAGAGTTTATATTATAAAAATTATAAATGGAAGACCTACAAAAATGTTTTGAAAATATCATGCTTTACAGTAAGTAAAATATAAATTGAAATTCAGATATTTTGAACTTGTCAAGATTGAGGACATTTCAGCAGAATGCTCAAATGTGGTCAGCACCCCAATAAAGATACATTCAAATATTTATTTAATATTTGTAACCTTCCGGAGTATTGCAATACCAACACAAATTTAGACTCGATATCCCTACAGAGCCTTTCAACATTGTTTACTCCACCATCCAATGTTTACACACTAGACAAAGTAAACAAGCATTTGGGCAATTTGTGCGCACACATACTAGAATAACCATTTAACCAAAACGCGTATATAGACGCGGAGGCTCAAATTACACTGCCACTCAGATGGAAGAATAACTTTTTTTACTCTCGAAAATGTTGAGAATTTTGGAATTAATTGGTTTCGAATTAATTCGAGAATTTTGAATGATATATGAATTTTGTTTAAAAAATTATTTTTGGTGCTACTTTGAATATATGGCAGATAATAAAATTAGCAATAATGATAAAATATTAATGGCAGAGGAACGCACAAAATCAAATCCATGGGACATTGAAGCATGGAATAGTAGGTATTTAGGAGCTCCCGGCAGCAATGACCCCCCGGGGGGGGGGTTCTGCTGCCGTAGACATTTTCTGCTTTTTTGATTATGTAATTGCTGCCTTAAGCTACACTTTTTTTCTGGGATTTTCAAAAGAAAAATTTTTTTTGAATACAAATTCTCAGACTATAGTGAGGGGCCTCCTTGGTCCTAGGATTTTCAATACAAAAAGCCAAGGATTATTCAGACTATACTGAGAGAGTTTCCAAGGTTCTGGGATTTTCAATACAAATTTCAATTACCGTTAAAAAAGCAGAGAATTTTCAGGCTGTAGTGAGGGGGTCTCGATTGATTCAGGGATTTTCAATACAAATTTGAATTACCACTAAAAAAGCATGGATTTTTTCTGACTATGGTGAGGAGGTCTCGATTTAACCTGTGAATTTTAATACAAATTTGAATTACCGTTAAAAAGCCAAAGATTATTCAGATTATAGTGAGGTGGTCTCCTTGGTCCTGGAATTTTCAATACAAATTTGAATTA
>CAUHTR010003776.1:0-43243 GCA_959609185.1 Schmidtea polychroa | reverse complement strand
AATGCGTTAGAAAAAACCACTACTAATATGAAGGTTGAGTTAATTAATTTAATTTACTCGACTTCTTTAGTGTTCTGCACATAAAATCCAAGGTCTCACAACCAACCTAAAAATTTGACGCGATTCCAAAATTCTATTTTCGTATAAATTATTCCTACCCATTGTACTCCATAGTTGCTCAAATTACCTGTTGCGAGTGTGATAGTCAAGCACAAAGACATACCGACATTAAAATTATTCGATGCATTATAGCGTCCCACTCCCCACAAAGCCTTCGTCTACAGCGGCAAGGAAGTTTACCGGATTGACATTCCAATGGTCCGAATATGTTTATTTCGCACTTTACCTTGATAATTTGATTGTTTTTTGATTATTTCTCTATTAATTTTGGGACATCGAGAGAAGCTCTGTCAAATAACACAAAAAAGAAACCAATTGCACAATGAAAATCTGCCAGACACCGAAGAATATATGCTTTCAAAAATGCGTTATCTACTGCATCATGTGCAATGTATGCAAAGAAATATACATTGGAAGTACGCTCAGGATCTTGAATCAAAAGAACATCAGATCCTGCTGGAAAATCCTCGGTATACAGACATCTCCAACAAGGTCAACCAAGGAAGAAAAGAATTGTTTTAATTGAAATCTTAGCCAATAAAAACATCCAAAAGAAAAATGTCAGATTTAATGAAGCAATTTTCATCATAAACAAACGATCAACAATCAACACCAAAGAAGAAATCAATGAAATCATCAGTTTGATTAGTGGTTACTGACTTTTATTAATACTGACTTTTAAAAATAATATAGAAAAACTAGATAAAATTTCAAGCAAGTATACTTCTAGAGATCATTAGGAATAAAAATCAAAATAGAAACATTTTTAAAAAATTTTTAAATTGCGTATGTAAATAGTTATTGGAAACTATATTTTATAAATATTTTATGATTTATTAAAATGAGCTAATTACAGACGCTTTAAAAAACTTTTTATTGTTTTTTTTTGAATTTTATTTTTAACTAATAAGAAATAAGAAAAAAGAAATAAAAGAGAAGATCAAAAATCATTTGAAACTAGAAAAAACTAAATTTCAGGACATAAGGAGCACTATTTTCTAGTTGAAATATTTTTATATGTATTAAATATATTATTCGCAGCACAGGGCTTAAATTATTATTCAATTGTTTCACATTTAATTAATGTTGCTACCAAGTAATCAGCACTTTATACTATTAATGATAATAATATTAATAATATTTAATAATATTATCATTAATAATAATAATAATAATAATAATAATAATAATAATAATAATAATAATAATAATAATAATAATAATAATAATAGTTACATTACAATTTCATACACAAAAATCCAAATATAAAATTATTCATTACTTTTAGCCAATTTAATCTAATTATTGAAGCTTAAAAAGCAAAATTTTGATAGATGAGAAATTTTAATATTTTCAAAAATGTCAAAAATAATCTTTTGTAAAACTGGGTAAAAGTTTTCACACGATTCAATTTATGCTTGATTGATTTATGCCAATCTCCCCTGGACCTTGTAATTATTTAATCAAATAAGCAATTAATTAATTCAACATTAATTTTTTTATTTATAGATTATTTATTTTTTTAAATTTAAATTATTTCTTTTTAACTTGATTAAATTTCTTTGTGAAATAAAAATGTAAAGTTTAAAAATACATGCAAATTTTTTGGATTAGTTGGTGCATAACATGTTGAGGTTGTCGGTGAAATATAAAGTTAACAATTATTGATCTGACTCTAAAGCGTGCATTGTTTAACAATATTAACGAATTCAAGAAAATTTAAACTTTTATTGATTGACACAATTGATTATCAATTTACAGCGACACCGATATTTCAATATTACAACAATGCCTTGAGTGCTTATTACAATCCTTCCGTAGGAATAATCTGCTTACAATGAAAAGTGGAATTCACAACTACTTGATTACTATTTTTGGTCTCGACAATCGGTTAGTTCGATCTAGTTTCTCATTGCTTTAATTTGACTTTACTCGATAATTTTAATTTGTTTATAATTTGTTTATACTTTCTCCGATAATTTTGTAATTCACCTTGCATTTAGTCTTAATTATTTTTTTCTCGTCTGTCACTTCTTTTTAAAACTGTCTCTCTCCATTAGTTCTTTTTCTTACTTTAAAAATTCCGTTTCTGTCTTTTCTTTACAACTTCAGCCCCTCGATTTAGGTAATGTTTCTTTATATAGTCTGCAATTTATTGACACTTACTGATATTGATTTTAGTTTAGATTTTTTCCTCCATTAGATTACTTTTGATCATCTCCCGTTCTATTATTATCTCTAACAGCAGTCAAGATATATAATCTTTAAAAATCGTAATAGAAAATTTTAATAGTCTGAATATGGAAGTAATTCATAAGAAAAATATTATGCTTCGTCTTTAAGGGACGTAAAAGGCAGTGTCTTACAAATTTCTTGAAGAATGGCAAACAATGTATGTTGAATTGTACTTTTAGAAGATTTAAAGGAAAAGTTGAATATGGAAGGAAAAGAAACAATAGTTGATATAAGATATTGCAAAACAACATAAACTTGATTGTGATGTTTTTGCAATTTGACGAGTTTGAATTATTTTTTCTAACAATTACATCTAAATTCAAAACTAACATTTATAAAGCATAAAACGAAAATAAAAGACAAATAATAATAAAAAATAAATTATTAAATTATTCGTATTTTACAAATAAAATCTTTATTAAAATGTAAATTAGCATGTAATCAAATAAATCAATTTATTCGAATAATATAACTCAATAAAATAAAATTCAATATGTAATTCTAAATGTGATTATTTTGATATATTTAAACAAATGCACTTTTGAAATATCTGTCCAAATTAAATATTGTCCACAATTCAGTTGAGAAAAGTCGATTTTCATATAGTAGTAAAATAAATAGCACGTTTTTGATTAAAATTAAAAATTTCGATAAATCTTTTAAAATTAGTATTATTAGTACTATAATTAGTACATCATAGCTAATAGAAACATGCACAAGAAAAATGTCAGATTAAAAGAAGCAATTCTCATCATAAACAGACAGCCAAAGATCAACACTAAAGAAGAAATCAATGAAATCACGAATTTGATCTGTTGTCATTGACTTTGAGAATAACTGACAATATATAAAGAAATTAAAAAATATATATATAATAAATTAAAAAGTAATAATTAGAATAATATAGAAAATTTTAAAAAATAGGATTTGAAAATCAAAATTGACACATTTATTGAAATATTTAAATAGCATATGTAAGGTTATTGGAGGCTTCCTTTAGAATATTTTGAAATATTTTATTAGGCTTCTAGAAGCTAATTATAGAAGTTGTATAAAAAAATTTAAAAATTTTTAGTTTGTGTCATTTTGGAATTTTAAATGTCAAAATTTTAAAAGTTTTTAATAAAAAAAATTCATTATATTTACAACCAATGAGAATTAAGAGAAAGGAAATAAAAGAAAAATTGAAAGGTATTTTGGGGAAGAACATTGCTAAATTCCAGGAGATTGACAAGGCCTGTCTTATAGTCGAAAATATTTTCATTAAATACATTATTTGCAGCAAAAGGCTTAAATTATCATTTTATTGTTTTAATTAGTACTATAATTAGCATATTAATTAATTATAATTTAATTATGAAGTAGTAAATTATGAAGTAGTAAAACTTTACTGTGTTTTTATTTATGAACGACTAACTAATAAACTAATTTGGTTGACAGCAGGTTTGATCACAGACAGGGAGAAAGAACCAATTCCCGGGGCTCGGGTGTCAATCATTTGTCTACATGTTTTTTAAAAATACGATTAACACGCATAAATAGAAAATATATTACATATTAGTCATTTTAAAAATATTTATAAACGCATTTATATTCAATTTTAAATTTTTAGTTTTTCTAATTACAAAGTGGGACCCTGTTATTATCTCCTTCCCGTCCCCCAAAATTTTTGTAAACGGTCATGATTGTCGGAGATATAAATAACATTTTTATCGTGTAAATGTAAAAGAGGGTTTCGTTATCCAGAAACCTCGCGACTGGAGAAGCATTTGGTTACATTGGTTACATTCCTAAACCTTTTGGAAGTAACTCTTTTTCTTTTTTTTTTTTTTTTTTTAACTCTTTTTTTTTATTTTATGATGAATTCTAATTGAATACATCGGGATGAAACCTCTAAGTCCTCCTGGTGGTAAAATCTACCCTACTAAAACCGATGGTCTGAAAACTATCCAGATGAGTTTCTTACATCTAGAATTAGAATGTTCAGCATTAAAAACAGATTCCCATGATATTTCAATGTACAGCAGAGGGAATAAAAGATAGTAATAGTTGCTCAAAAGGTAATTTCCTATGTCCAAGATCAAATAAAAAAAAGTTATCATTACCGAACTTTATCTCTGCTTTACTGAATTACATTCATGATATTAAAAAATTCCAATTTTAACCAAATTCCATTGTATAGTACTTTGAAATAAAACGGTTAATTTTTCTATAGTTGACCCCTATTTAACCTTTGATGAGTTATGAACAAATGCTAATAAATTGTCTAAAATAAAAAATAAAACCAATAGCTTGATTAAAACAAAAAAATATAATTTCTAACTCATGATGCATAATATTTAAATTTTAATTTCATTAGACATTGAAATAATCAACCAATTATATTTACCATTATTAATTCTGACAACCGAATTCCTAGACAAACTTTGGGAAACTTTTATATGATGTCGGATATTTTTTTTTCAAAATTCAAAATATCATTTTTCATGAAAAACATGGCGAAATATTTTCAAAGAAAAATTGTCAACAAATTTTACATATTTCTAGAGCTTTTGTTAAATATTTATATTTCCCCAAAATCGGGATAAAAATAATAATAATAATAATAATAATAATAATAATAATAATAATAATAATAATAATAATAATATAATAATAATAATAATAATAATAATAATAATAATAATAATAATAATAATAATAATAATAATAATAATAATAATAATAATAATAATAATAATAATAATAATAATAATAATAATAATAATAATAATAATAGTAATAATAAAAATGATATTAATAAGAAGAATATAGCTACAATTGTAATCCTTTGCTGTAAATTTTATTCACAGAGAATCTTCAATTATTACTCTATTATTTAAAATTAATTTGGTAGATTAGAAATTTTTTAATTTAAAATATTTAAGAAATGAGAATTAAACCTTTTTGATAAAAAAAATCGATAATTTGCTTGTATATTTTTAATTTCAAATCCCAATAATCAACAAAAGCAAAATAAGAAAGATATTCATTTGAAAAGATTACAATGTTATCTCAGATTCGGATTAAATTAAAAAGGATTAATTTATAATCGAAAATGTTAGTTGAATATTTTAGTGCATATAACGCGCAAATAACCAACGCCATTATTTGTGATCATTTATTATTATTATTATTATTATTGTTATTATTATTATTGTTATTATTATTGTTATTATTATTATTATTATTATTATTATTATTATTATTATTATTATTATTATTATTATTATTATTATTATTATTATTATTATTATTATTATTATTATTATTATTATTATTATTATTATTATTATTATTATTATTATTATTATTATTATTATTATTATTATTATTATTATTATTATTATATTACAAACATGCTAGGCTTAGAAATAATATCGGAGGGTTTCCCTAATTTTTAATGCGGATTTTCGATATTAACCAGCCTATTTTGTGTTGAATAAAAAATTATTTAAACCTTTAGAAAGAAATTTGCTATTTTTATCAACAATAATTAGATGACATTCGAAAGTGAGTCAGATTCTGTTTGCATCGTTTGTCATCTGACGGGAATTATTAACCGTAAACAAATGAGATTTATAATTATCTCGAATTAATGAAAAGATCACCTTGGAGAATTGCTAGGAGAAAACTAATATCTTCCTCCCTTATTCGAGCTCACTCACCGAGCGGTTCATTTCAAGGGACACGTAAATTACTATTAATATCAAGTAAAACCAAAGATAAATTTCAGACAACCATCGAAAATGAATAGTAATAATTTTGTGTTTTTATTGTTTTTTACATTAATTTATTTGCTAATTTTGTTTCGAAAAAGAAAAACAAAATCACGACAAAGTTGACAAAACTTTTAATTAATATGAAAATTATGTTACAATTTTATAATTTTTACTAATCTTACTCGCTAATAATTCTCTTTGATTGATTCAATAACTACAAATAGAAAGACCTAATATCAACACCTTTAGCCTTTACTTCAACGATCATATCACCCTTTAACTTGCGTAAGATTTTGTTTTAACTGACCCTAAGTGCATGAGTTTGCTAGGCATTAAACTTTATAAAATTCTTCGAAATCTCTTTTGGGGGTTAAAAATTTTATTGTCGACAGAGGAAATGCTCTTTATTAAAGACAGATCAAAGATTTTCAAAAGGACACGAGTTAAGAGAATCTCTGTTGTTGATCTTTGTTACTCTTTGTAAATCAAACCTTCTTTTAACAATGAAACATCAGGTTATAAAACCTTTATTATTGGGAATAAATCCATTTTGCTATAATATTTGAGAGAAATTTACAAAAATGTACGTAAAATGAATCTACTGCTTTTATTGATGAATAATATGTTTGAAATAAACTAAAACAATAAATATATAAATAAAAAGAAAAAGAAAAAGAGGGATATTATGCATGTAGTTTTATACTTTTTTTTCATATTTTTTATACTATATTTAATACTTAACGTGTATTAAAAAAAACAAAACAAAAAACAAATTCATATACATACATATTAAACAAAACTTAAAAATAAACATAAACTTCAAAATTCATCAATAAATAATTTAAATATAAATAATGTTGTAATTCAAATTTAATTCTTTTTAATTTTTTTTAATTTTTTATCTGCCATTTCTTAGACAAGAAAATTATTTTAAGAATTTAAAAAAAAAATAAACGTATTTCTACTTACTGTGCAAGTTAATATTTCATAGAATTATTGTTCCAAGAAAAAAACTATACATAAATCAAAATAGAAAAAATTATTCTTTATTCTTCTAAAGTCGAATTAATTATGAATATTATGTATTTATATTTTACAAAGGTTTTTATATTGATTTATTTCTACAAAAGTTTCGTTTTTGTTCTTATTCCATTTTACATATTTTGTTTTGAGTTGTTTCTACATGCATTCACTCATAACCAAATGTAGGTTTCATAGAAATAATGTACACACATACAAAAACACGTTGTTACAAGTGTACATTCATAATTTATTATCCTAGTACATAATTTTTTTTCCATAAATTGCAAAACCAGAAAAAATGTAAGTAAAAAAAGTACTTGTACGTAAGTGTGAATCATTGTACATATAATGGGCAAATGGGGACAAAAATGAGAGTAAGTGCGAGTGTACGTAAAACGAGTGTACGTAACACGAGGTATTACTGTATTACGTTTTTAAAAGTAGGTTAATGTTTGATTGTAAAATATAAAATGAACAAAATTTAAAAAGTAATTGTAATTTTAAATAATTATGAATGGATGTTTGTAAAATATGTAAAATTATAAAATTAAATATTTCCATAAATCACAACTGGAAAATAAAATGTCTCAAAAAATCTTTTTAAAAAAATTATATTATCGAATATATATTTATTAATTGGAATTTGTCTTGTTAGTAACTTCTTTTCCCAAACTTTGGGTGTTAATTGTATCGATCATTAAATTACAAGTAAATTCACGCTTTCAATAAAATATATTTTTATTAAACAATATTTAAACAAAGTTAAGAGAATCCAAACTATGCAATTTTTCTCGACAGGATATTTTTAAATATTCATGCATACATTCTACATAAGATTTTTAATTACTGTATTCTTTTATTGTGATTTATTTTTTAAATTAATTTCAGTTATATTTTAATAAACCTATATATTTAATAAAACTTTATTAAACCTTTTTTTTGTAATTTTAAATTTTATTTTAAACTATTCTAATTATTAAAAGTTTTACTTGATAATTATTTTAACTTTAAAAGAATTGTTTCCTTTACAAAATACTTCTTTTATTACAATTAATTTATAGAAGTCTTTAGAGTATTTTTAAACATCTCACATTACTAACATTTAAATATGAGCGAAGAACAAATAGAGTGGAATTCGATTGCAATTAGCAATACTAATAACAAGATTTCTATCAGTATTGAAAGTAGAAGCGGGCCTACAAATTAATTTATTTAAAATGTAATTTTTATTTAGCGAAAAAATACAAAAAAAAGTTGTAATGCTAAACTCTACAATCTCAAGTTGTATTGCTGCTTCTTTAGACATTTATGAAGATAAAATAAATAAAAACTTTATTTGCATTAATTCCAAAAAAATTTCAATATTTGCCGATTGTGGCATTTATACGCCTAAGTGATAATATTAAAACAAAATCATTTTAATTTCTTTTTATAATTTTAGTTATAAATTTTCAAATAAAGGCAGCAAATAAAATAAAATAAAATTTTATATAAAATAATTATTTTGAAAATCCAGCTGCATTTTATATTTTGCATTGCATTCCATCTACCATTTTTTTTGTAGTTTCGGGTATTTGTACTATTAGAATTTCCTAAACAGGTGTCCAAGTGTTCATCCGTTTAATTATTGTGATAGCTGAATTAATTAGTTTTAATTTTAATTTTAAAGGTATAAAGGAAAAAATAAATTGATCCAAATCACATACATTTTACCAAGGATGGATACTTTTCTATCAATATATAATGTACTAATCATATAATTCAAGAATAATTATATTTATAATAAAGTATCATTTAATCAGGTGTTTCCCGACCTTCGTTATACCATGCTCCACCGTAGTATTTTCAAAATTCATATGGCCCACCGGCCCCTTTGAAGTAGCTGTGAAACTTCGATAATCAATATTGTCAGTATGCATATATTTGTGGAATAGTTGATATTTTCAGGCGTGTCCCACCTCTGAGGCGTGGGAAACAATGATTTAATCAATATTTATAATTACTAACAATAAATTAAAATATATATTTAAATATCATATCCAGTTATATTAAAAACACATCATGAAGTACTTTAAAAAATGAAAGAAGAGAAGTTTGTTTTATTAATACAGGAAAAGATGTTAGGAATAAAACATTCAGGAATAAAAAATATTCTGACAATACACACACACACACACTCATATATATATATATATATATGTTAAATAATACTTTTATGTGTTTTTTATTCAAGGAGTCTTGAGGAAAGATTCTGACATTGTTTGGTAAATTATGAAATCTTAGCTGTAATTAACACAAATTCTAGTTAGGAGGAGAATGAAGAAGGGTAAATTGAATTATTTGTCAATTAACAAAACTTCATTAATTTCAACCTCTCAACAAATTGGAAAAGTTTAATTGCTACCAGCAAAGTACTCCCAAAATTATAAACAAAATTACCATTTCATTCAACAAATAATAATTAATAAGTAATTATTCTTCACAGAAAATACATATATAATACAAAATGAATTACATAGAAATCTGGTTTTTAAATGTTTTTTGTTTTATTGTTTTCAATAAGTTTTAATATAAATATTTTATGAAATTTCAGATTTTCTTACTTTGATATTATCAATAATTATCTGCAACCAAAATTTGAAAACTGATATTTATTTGAAACACGGATGTTCAAACAAAATAATAATAATAATAATATATAATAATAATAATAATAATAATAATAATAATAATAATAATAATAATAATAATAATAATAATAATAATAATAATAATAATAATAATAATAATAATAATAATAATAATAATAATAATAATATTAAATTAAATTGAAAAATTCGATAATAAGATATTTTTTCAGAGGAGATTTGCTTAAGATCATTCTATATTAAGTTAACTTTTTGAAAGGAAATAAATTACACGTTTTTTTTATTTAAATCATGAATGATCTTGGATATGGCGACATATATAATATGCTTGAAGTTCCAATTGACGAGTGTGCAGGCCGTGCAATCGGAACCTGTCGTTCAATTCAAAAACTAGTAAAGTTTCTTTCCCAGTTGTGCATTTTCTAACTGTAATTTTATGGAATGCCTTGCAAAATACTGGACAAATACCCGTACATAAAAAGAAATTTTAAAATAATTGTATAACAACATATGATTTAATAGACAATAATTTAGAGTTTCATAAACCTCTTAAGTGATTTATTTCGTCAAACGAAATTCGCTCCTCAGCGGCGAGTTTTGTTATCCGCTAGCGTATATATACGTCTTGGGCAAAGTGTTACAAAAAATAAAATAATATCTTATTGGATGATATTTATTAAGATAATATGTTAACAAAAGTAAAATTTATGATATATTTTTAACATATTTTGTCAATTTAGTTGATGACGTATTTATCCGTAATAGCCACTTAAAAGGTTAATATAAATAACACTAACCTATAATAAAAGTGTGTGTGTGAGTAACAAAAACAAAAAATACAGTTTATAATAGACCAAAGCGCATAAATTACGGACTGAACAACCACAATTTAAAGTCCAATATAGTAAATAATTAATTTATGTTTTTAAAAATTTACTTGTAAAAAGGAAAAAAATAAGGAAACAGATATAATTTACGTACATATTGTATAGAAAGCAGAAAAATAATTTTAGTAAAAAAATTTAATACAAACACACATACAATACACAACAACCCTATAATTAAAAATACATTCAAAAGAGATAAAAATTAGGTAGAGTATCACCTATTACAGACATTTATTATTTAAAAATATGCAATTTGAGGATATTTCAAGCGCTTCATCACATTCCATTTTCCTATAAGTAGAAGAGGAGTAAACAGAACTCATATTCAAATTATTTTTATGTACCAAACTAAAAAATAATAACAATATGAAAGTTTCTTGGTGTTTATTATCATGTAAAACAGAGTTTATGCATGTCACAAAGCTAATTCCTTTGTATATCAGTGTGTTTAACATGCATGGAACAAATTTTGAACATGTTGCATGAAATAAAATCATTTTATATAAAAATTGAGAAAGCTGGTAGAAAAAATAAGTTAAACACACAAACACGGCACGGTAAAAAATGCATGTAAACTTTTAATATGTAGAAATGTTGCATGAAATAAAAAAATTTTATTATATGTGGAAAAAGAAACTGTTTAATTCAATTAAAAATTTTAGTTGTCGTGAAAATAAAGAGAAAAAATATTAAAAGATGATGGTGTATTTAATTTAAACGGTTATTATAAATATCAAAAAGTTCATTTAGCTCAAAAACTTTAAAAAGTTAAATCATTGTGTGCACACAGACGTGAATAGTTAGAATTAACCATTAACTAAGATTCGAACAATAAATTTAAGTGTAAAAATTTATTAATAAAAATCAAATATTTTAATATAGAAATAAATGAGCATGTAGATAAAGATAACGACGAATGTAATGATTTCAAAATGATTAAGAGTTTGCAGGCAACGCAATTAAGTAAATAAAAGTTAATAAATTAATTCAAATAAATTAATTAACATTAATTAATTTAATTAATTTAATAATTTAATTAGAATTACAACAAAATAATCGAGTTAGATATGTATGATAGCGTTCTGTAAAATTGTTGTATAATTATTAAGTTAGTTTTATTCAATTCGGATATAAGAAATGTCAGATTACGATTTACTTCTGATTAATGTTAATCACAGCTTACAAAAGAAAAACCAACTCAACTATTATTACATTATTACATCAAAATTTTTCATAAAAATGCGTAGCAGATTTGTGAAAAGTTGTTTTGTAGAAAATAAAATTTAATTGCGCTGATTTTTTTTATTTTAATAGAACAACAATATCTTCTTTCAATTAAAATTTGTTTGGTAACGCATCTATTTTGTATTTTTTATTTTATCATTTATTTCGTTTTTTGTTGCTCTGTTTACGCATTCGGGCCTCAAAGTACGTTATCACCAATTAATGCCTTTATTTTCAATGACACAAAAACGACTATACCAAAATCGGGTCTTTAATGTTGCTGCTTAAATACGTTACATTTATTATTATTAAATTTATCTGGTTACATGAATTATTAAATTAAAAACAAAATAAACATAAAAATCAGAGAATAGAACAAATCCTAAATCCACAGGACAATAAAATTTAATTTCCCCAATTTCTATCAAAAGCCAAATGAGTAATTCTCCACAAAAACAACGCCGGTTGGGATTCAAGCCAAAACGTTTCTAGACAAATTGGAAATAAATTTTACAAATTTACAATAGTCACTTAAAGTGAAAATGAAAATATTTTGTCTATGACAATGCCAATTTTTGGAATATGTAATAGACAATTAAATTATTATTTTATTATTATTTAATTATTAATTTCATTATTATATTTTTATAAAAAACTGTTAATTTTATTTTGAACGAATCAAAATTGATTATTTCCCACTCGAAGAATTGGGAATATATCGATCAAATATATATCGATATATATCGATCAAATAACCACCAAAAATATATTAAAATTTATTGATATCGTATTAATTTAATTATTTCAAAATAATTAATTTTTTGAACCTTTTATTTAATTAATAGTCACCAGATAGGGTCGAATCTTTGTGATATGGTAGAGAGGCAGTTGCCTTAGAATGCAACATAAAAAGACGAAACCCACTACAACCTTTCAAAGCAATCATTACACGAGATTATGGAAAAAAAAGAATAAAGAATTAAGGAACGTTCTAGAGGTAATAACTGTAATTATAGCTTAGATAGACTCTCTAAGGAACTTGTAAAACTAAAAAAAATCTAAAATAAAAAAAATATTTTAATTATTTTAATTTTTTTTTGTTTTTTAAGCTTTATTTCTTTTGATACCAATTGTAAAAATACGAAACCAATTAAAAATATTGATTACTTTTAAATAGTCCATTAAAACATAATCTATGACCAAAAGCTAAAGGCCATTTTAGAGCATAAAGATGAAACTCTATGACTTCCGTTACACACGAGTCTTTTATTGAAACATGTAATTTATTAGTCAGTTTTCTACGGACCTTTAAAAAATTACAAATATAAGGTACAAGGACAACCTTTTCTATTCCACAAACTTTGTTCAAATTCAATGTTGTGTAAATGTTGTTTAAACTGAAGGTACCCTAGAAACCTATACAAATACATAATTAAAGGATCTAGAACTTTATATCAAAAGATGTTGATCTCGCTCAATAGATTGGAGTAAAATTTAGAAAAATATTTCATCAAAGACGGTAATTCAAAAAATGTCAGATTTCTTTAACTCTAACAATTTTCCCCATTTCAAAATTTTGCACCTTTTCCCATTCATATCTTTTACTGAATCTACCTCTCACCTGATATTATTTGAATATTTGCTGTCATTATTGCAGTTTTAGATTTCTACAATTTCATTTTATGTGTTAATGTTAAAACCTCTTCATATTAAAACGTTTAAAATAGAAAAAATTCCATAAAATAAAATTTTTAATTAATCAAAAATATTAAAACATTGCCAAAAAATTAAATTAAATTTTAAAAATTTGATGAAAAATTAAATAAAATTAAAAAATAAAAATTTAAAATTCTATGAAAATTACGCACATTTAAAATTTATAATTAAAATTAAATTTTAATTTTTGTTTAAATTTTACTATTAATATTTTTTCGGTAAATTTTATTGGTTATTTTATTTTATGGAAACATATATTTTTATCTTGAGATTTATTAAATTGTAAACTCTTCTTTTAAGATACGTGAAAAGAGTAGGAGGTCTCAAAAGTAGGAAATGGTTAGAGCACCAGTCTGCCTTCTGCCGCCCATTTTAAAATCCCCATTTAATCCCTATTATATTCGTTGAAATTTAAAGGAAAATTAAGTGAAGTGCAAAAATATTTTTCTGCTAACACCATGACAGATTGGAAATGAGAAGAAAAGAATCAAAAACCAACCGAGTGGATGGGAAATCTCAATTTTTAGAAAATTAATTGTCATGAGAGATAGATTTATCTATGAGAATGTCACATATCATTTAATGATTGATTGCGTTCCCTTAATAAAAAAGTCAGATTGAAAAAGAAATTAAATTTACTGAAAAAGAAAATCTCCAAAACTCACAATTTCTTTAAAAAAGAAAAACGAAAAAAAAAATTATTACAAAAATTGACAAAAAAAGAAAGTTGTGAATTTAATTCAGATACATTTATGCATATGAATGGAGAGGAAAATCGCCCATCGAATTCTGCAATGTAATTACCATATTGTACAAGCTGTTGCGGCACTTGGGCTCATTTGCCAGCCTCGGTCCGTCAGTGGGCACTTGATGAATTATAGATGGATTAATGACAAGAGTGTCGATATTTACTGATCTTCAGGGACTCCGAGATGGTCTAAAATTTAATTAACCAGTTATACTTCTTTCTTCCGATTGCGAAAATATTTCAATTTTTCTTTTTTTTTTAAATATTTTTTCATCGCACAATTTTTGTCATTGAATCGAATTATCATATTAATTTTCCTTGTATAATATCGAGATTTCTTTACTAGACATCAAGATATTTTATTCTTTAGAAATTATTTTATTAAATAATAATAATTTTTATTAAATAAATAATGCAAAGCGCTAAAAGATTTCATAGCCAATGAAAAGATTTAATTTAAAGTAAAGGTCAAAGTTGAAGATGCATGTTAGTATAGATGAAAGAAATTCTTATTGATATGGAAAGATATTTGATATTTAAGAAAATATAAACCAATCAAAATATAAAGAAATCTCGAATAGAAAATGAAATGAATAAAATATATATTTAGTGAATTTTATGTATATAAAAATGTTGTTCTCAGAGAGCAATTATATTTTGAGTAACCAAAGCTTACATCATAGGCGAATATTTTCTAATAAAATAAAGATTAAAGAATAATCTGGAAAAATTAGTATTAATTATGAATGAAAATAATTTTAAATTTTTTGATTGCTGATAATGATTGATATTATTGGTATTGGTGAGTCAAGGATCAGCAATACTTCATTTAAGGTCATTATTTTTGTATGGTATTATAGTATAAAAATTTATAATAAACTAATTATTTAACCAAGTCACTATAATCTAGATGTATGATGGCTGATGCAGGAATGTTTGTGCATAATGAAGTGATACATGCATGTATGTGCTCTGTATCAATAATATCGATTAAACCAGTAATGTCAAACGTCTGGCCTGCCGCTTGTGCTTTCGTGGCCTGCGACCATAAACAAAACTTTTTTGAATTTGCAGTTATAGTCTTTTCAAGAAAAATATATTCGTAAGTATCAAAAACATCGATATATTTACTGATTCACAGTCAAGCTTTTTAATAAATACAATGTCAATGGAAAAGAAATCAGTGGTGAAATTTGAAAAAAGGTATATATATATATGTAGCAATAGAATTTTAAATGAGTCAAATTGGCTCAGTCCGTAAATCTTGTGTTAAAGAAGTTAAAGAAAAGACAAGGTGCATGTATTTTTTGACAATTTTATGTTTTTTATATGAAAGTACAATTTTTAATTCTAAGTGTCATTATCTAACTGTACAGATAGGCATCTGTGAAGTGTAATAGTAAGTATTACCAATTATCTCCCCCAGTTACTAGTCCAGAAAATATACAATTTTGATCTTTGACTCGTGAAATGTTAGGAAAGTTTGAATTTGACCCACCACTTCAAAAGGTTTGACACTTTTAAACTAATAACAATCCTTTTTCTAGCTTATGGAATTGGAAGTACAGTAAATAATATTACAATTGCATGTTGTGTTTGTGGAATATCTTAAATAAATATTGAATAACAATGTGTTCTAAAATTAATATTATCATTATTATTATTTAATTGAATTGATAAACAAGATTCGAACACAATCTAACCAGAATTTGAAATACATTAGTTTAAATGTCATTGGTACAATGAAATATACATAGAAATGATTTCCCGTAATCTCAATACTCAGGTTCTTCACCACAATCGACTGAAGGGATTGATTAGTATTAGTGATCATAATAAGCGCCGCATGAGTAATATTTTGTAAAGATTGATGTGTTTGTTTCTGAATTATCGTAGTTAGAGTAGTATATAGAAAACCAATGTGTACAATGATATGAATGCTTTTATGTTTTGAATTTGCTTTTCAAATTAAGGATAATAAATTTAGTTCGTCCTTATTTTAATTTATGTTATGGGATATTCTACGACACAAATATCTTTATTATCCGTATTATCATACGGAGTCTCCAATGCCACTATGGAAGGATTTTGGTACAGAATTCGAAAAGTCTTCTAAGACGACTGATTGCTGTGAAGGATTTCATAACG
This sequence comes from Schmidtea polychroa, assembly GCA_959609185.1. Taxonomy (NCBI): domain Eukaryota; kingdom Metazoa; phylum Platyhelminthes; order Tricladida; family Dugesiidae; genus Schmidtea; species Schmidtea polychroa. Next base: position 26,733 of record CAUHTR010003776.1, on the reverse strand, counting down.
CTCCTTATTAGTAATTTTTTATTTCATTGTTGTCATTCAAGTATGTTGGAATTGTTCGATGGGCTAAAATGAGATGCTTCTCATCCTGAAAGAGTTAATAAAACATATAATATGCTAGTGCTAGAATACAATCAAACAGAAGGTAAATAAGGATATTTATTTACAATAAAAAAAATATGTTTTGTGATCTGATCTGCTGGTTTATTTCAGCCATGGCCAACCGGTAGCCCGCGGGCCAATTGTGGCCCGGACACAATTTTAAATATCAAATCAATAATTGTCTTTTTTAGAATTCGTATTCGAATTAAGCATGTTTTTAATTTTAAAAATTGATTCTAAGTTTACTTGAATCGTAAAAACGAGTTATATTGATTTAAATGAATTTATTGTGGCCCGTGCTAGTATTTTTCCGAAAATTTGTTTAGAAAACACTAATTTGTTTTCTAAGTTTATTTAATTAAATTTTATATCCATTAAAAATATATCTTTTTATGGTATTCTTTACAGAAATTTTTTACGATCACTATTAAAATTTGGTTTATGATTTTTATATATTTGTTTGAAAAGGCAATATATTGGCCGGCCTCTCAAACTGTGGTATAACTGTAATTATCGATTTTTATTGACTTATTGAAAATATTGAAAATGAGGAAAGATTGTTGATAAGGGTTACAGAATTGAGATGATTGATGTCGGAATAGCAATGATCCAACTACACGCTTCAAATGTGAAACGTATTTCACTGTCTTGGATACACTTGTAACACAACTAGATGAACGTTTTAATGATTTTCATAATACTGTTGCTTTATTCTCCTGTCTTGATCCATCACAAATATCAGAAGAAAATAAAGAATCTTTTCAAAATTTATGCGACATTTACAAAAACGATATTAATATTGAAGAAGCAATCCTAGAATATTATACTTTCAAATACGTGTATGCATCAATACGCCCATTACTATCTTGTGAACTACAACTTAAAGAGGTGCTGCCTTTTTTGGTTGAAAAAGAGATGGCACCAGGACTTCCAAATTTGGTATTTCTCTATAAAATATACTTGACTCTTCCTGTTACATCTGCTACTGCTGAAAGAAGTTTCATTAGACTGAAAATCGTCAAAAATTATTTGCGATCAACAATGACAAACGAACGTCTGTCTGGATTAGTATTAATTTCAATAGAACGCGAACTGGCTGAGAACATTGACTTTGAATCGACTATAAATCGTTTTGCTTCAATGAAATCACACAGGAAGCAATTTAAATAATAAAAAAACTTGTATGTTTGTTACATCAATAAATTTACTAGAATAAATTTACTGAATATAATGCTTTTTAATTATATTAGTATTCACTCAATACTCGCGAAAATAAGTAGTACCATCTTCATAATTTGTGGCGCCCCCTGAAAATTTTCCTCGCCCCCCCACGCACCAAAATCTAAATCCTCCACTGAATAGCATATAACAACAAATATAAATTTAGGAACATTTCCCAGTTACGGTCAAGAATAAGAACCTATTTCAGTAGTTAGATATTGAAATTTCTTATTTTAAGAAAAAAATCCATCTTTATGATTTTTATTATTATTATTCATAAACAAACAAGATTTACTTCTAAAAATCAAAACAACAATATGTTTACGAATTGTTTGACATAGGGTTTACTGGCCAATGATTCCTCACTGATGCCCCTTAGGGGTTCAAATATAAATAGTATAGCAAATTGAATCTGTATTTTTTTAAAAATAAATTAACTATGCGAAATATAGATATCGACTGTTCAGCAATTTCTTGTTGGTTCTAAATTGCATTAAGTCATGCGCGAATAACAAGTAAATAATATTCCAAGTCCCCATAAAGAAATTGCAATTCATCCACAAATTATCTTCACCCCATTCAAGGCTCAGCATCGCAAGAAAAAGGAACACAAAAATTCGATCTAAAATTACACAAATATTTATTAATTTGTTTAAATCGTCAAATTTACAAAAAAAACATCGATTTATTTTCTTTGATTTTGGTTAATTTTATTCCGTGCGGTGAAACCCGGCCCACTCTCAATTATGTTTAATTAGCTCCCGTCATAAATCAACTCTCCCTACAATTAGAAAAATTAATTTCTTACAATCTCCGAGATTATTTTGTCATCAAAATAGAAATTATCATTTCTTTTCTCCTTTTTCTGATTTGTTCTACATGAAAATATATTGAAATGGTAAATTGGTTTGATAGATTTTGAATTTATTTATTTTTTACAGTCTTTTCTGCAAAAAATCATGATTGATCGTCCATTAGAATAAGCTGATCAATAATAATAATAATAATAATAATAATAATAATAATAATAATAATAATAATAATAATAATAATAATAATAATAATAATAATAATAATAATAATTTTAATAATAATAATAATAATAATAATAATAATAATAATAATAATAATAATAATAATAATAATAATAATAATAATAATAATAATAATAATAATAATAATAATAATAATAATATTGATAAAAATAATAATAATAATGATAGTATAAAGTGATGATTTCTTAGTAGCAGCATTTATTATTTAAAACAATAAAGTGATAATTTAAGCATTTTACTGCGAATAATGTATTTATTGATAAAATTTTAGACTATAAGATAGTCCTTGTCAATCAAAATCTGGAATATCTGGACTATCTTATAGTCGAAATTTTTTCATTAAATATATTATTCGCAGCAAAAGGCTTAAATTATCACTTTATTGTTTTAAATAATAATGACGATAATAATAATAATAATAATAATAATAATAATAATAATAATAATAATAATAATAATAATAATAATAATAATAATAATAATAATAATAATAATGATAAAAATAATGATCATAATAATAATGATAAAAATAATAATAATAATGATAATAATAATAATAATATTAATAATAATAATAATAATAATATTAATAATAATAATAATAATAATAATAATAATAATAATAATAATAATAATAATAATAATAATAATAATAATAATAATAATAATAATAATAATAATAATAATAATAATAATAATAATAATAATAATAATAATAATAATAATAATAATAATAATAATAATAATAATAATAATAATAATAATAATAATAATAATAATAATAATAATAATAATAATAATAATAATAATAATAATAATAATCAAATATTTATTAAAATGTCAACATTCTTAGATTTTGTAAATCTATCTCTAGCAATTATTTGCTATTATTTTTGATAAACGAATTTTCGATTTCTCAGAACTTTTCCGTCATAAAAGCGACGCATCGAATTAGTTGAAAACGTCACTAAATGCCTAAAAGTTGATTAAGTTTTTATTATATTCGATTTATTAATTGTAGCTTGAGTCACTTTTTGACATCCTAGGAGTAAATTATATAAAGATGAATAATACAAATTTTAATTAAATATTTATTATTATTATAATAATAATAAAAAATAATAATTATTATTATTTTTATTGATATATATTCACCTTTTCTCGATAGTTATATATTGTAAGTGATATAAATAAAATTAGTAAGTTTTTATTGAAAATTTGTTTTACATATTGAAAGACCCGTAAAACCTTTGGAAAAAAATCTGAAAAAAACTCTTTTTAAATATTTAAACAAAAATTTAAATTTATAACCAAAGATATAAAAGTTTTAAATGAAATCTATATAGCTAATTTTCAAATAATATTTGTTGGCTCATGCACGTCAATAGCACTATTTTCTTGTTAGCAGTATATTGTAAATGATAAATATTAAATGAGTAAAAATAATAATAATAATAATAATAATAATAATAATAATAATAATAATAATAATAATAATAATAATAATAATAATAATAATAATAATAATAATAATAATAATAATAATAATAATAATAATAATAATAATAATAATAATAATAATAATAATAATAATAATAATAATAATAATAATTATTATTATTATTATTATTATTATTATTATTATTATTATTATTATTTTATGTTTTTAGTTGTAATTGTTATTATCAAAAATCGCAATAGCAATTGAATCTGTTGATAACAACTATTTATTATTATTATTATATTTATCTTCATCAATAATTTACGAATCGGGTTTTCGTGTTTCGGACTCAAAGAGTGCTCCGTCGACAGATTTGGTTTCTCTGAATTCGCCGAATAAGTGGCCGAGAGATTTATCATTCGGTCAATGTTTACTTTTCCTCCAGACCTAAAATCTGTCGATAACATACGAATTAGCAACTTTAAAATAGACATTCACTAAATTCTTTTTTTTTCTCTTCTCTCTCTCCCTCGAAAATAAACTTTAAAAAAAATCGAACTAAAGAATTCACAAAGAAATATTTTCTGACAAGAAAACTAAAAATGATAGATAAAGCAATCAAAAAATCTGTTGATTCAAAAACATCGTTTCAGTTGTAAACATTGAAATTTGTATTGATAATTTATCCATGTGCATCAACAGATGGAATTTGGATAAAATTTGTTTTACTAACATAAAGTATTTATTTCAATTTATTAAAACATTAAAATTTCTAATTAAAACAAATTTTCTAAATGATCTTTTCGTGGTAAAAAAATTGTCCTGTTTTTGATCTTTGTACTGTTTTAAATAAATTCTACTATTTTATTTAATTCTTTAATATATAATTATTATAAAAATTGAAAAATTATAACTTGATTAGAATAATAATTTTTAGAACAATAAATGCTGCTACCAAGAAATCAATATTTATTTATTAAAATTTAAAAATTATTGTTTTTCTATTATTTAAATAAACTGATTGTGACATGTAATCTAAATAATTAATCGATGATAAATATTCACGTGTATATAATAATTTAATATAAAATTAATTGATATTTAACTAAATTTACGCTCTCAAAACGATAAATGAAAATATTTAATTCTATTATTGCAGGTTTAGACTATTGTTAGGAATGGAGTTTTATGGACTCAAACTAGAGAAGTAAAAACACAAAAAAACTAATTGTGAGAAAATAATTAAATATATAAAAATTAAATAAAATAATAAATGAACGTATGTTATGGATTAATTTGATATGCAAATTCCTTATGCTTATATTACTTAACGTTAAATAAAAATCCTCGTAAAGGTTTGTTTAAATATTGCAAACCAAATTACATTGTTTTTGAATTTAATAAATATTTAATATTTAATCATGGATGTTATAAATACTAAAAGTATAACAACTAACACTACTAATCAAAACTAGTTATGAAAATTCTTTCAAAAAATATTCCAATGAGTTGCTGATATCATATAATTTATATAAATATAAATATTTCGCAGATAAATTCAATAAATTATTTATAAATGTGTTTTGAACCAATGTGTTTCTGAACCAAAAAATATTAAATACTAAAAATATACTAAAAAATTACTAAAAAAAATACTAACCAAAAAATACTGAAAAAAAAATACTGAACCAAAAAATATTAAATACTAAAAATATACTAACAAAATACTAACCAAAAAATACTGAGAAAAAAATTTAAAAAAATAAAAATACTGAACCAAAAAATATTAAATACTAAAAATTACTAAAAAAATACTAACCAAAAAATACTGAAAAAAAAAATTTAAAAAAAAATACTGAACCAAAAAATATTAAATACTAAAAAAATAGTAAAAAAATAGTAAAAAAATACTAAATACTAAAAGTATAGCAACTAACACTACTAATCAAAACTAGTTATGAAAATCCTTTCAAAAAATATTCCAATGAGTTGCTGATATCATATAAATTATATAATATAAATATTTCGCAGCTAAATGCAATAAATTATTTATAAATGTGCTTTGAAAAGATTTTCTGAAACAAAAAATGAAAAAGTGTAAAATTATTTTAAAATTTGTTTTAATTAGCTACAATGTAGCGTTGATATTTATCAATTTTTGATCAAAAAAAATTTCCTCCATCATTTGCATCAGATAATTTTCACTTATCATTTAGCAACCATGAGAAACAGGATCTTAATGACTTTTATCTGAATTTATTCCTAAACTTGTTTAAATTATGCATTATTATTAAATTAAATGACTTTTTCATTAAGGTTTATTTTATCTTCTATCTATAAAAATAAAATTTTAGGACTTTTGACAACCAAACTTTTGATATTTCAGGTGGAATGGTTACATTCTGTAGTCTGGTCACAAAGTTTAGGGGTTCAGTTCTGGGTGGATCGAGTTCCCTATACGGTACCGATAAGAGCTAAATAAGCCGGAAGCTGTTTTGATATTAAGATTCAAGTTGAAATTTACTTACAAACTACGGAGTTCATTCATTAATGCATTGGACTAACTAAGAAAGAAACACAACACACAAAACTGTAACAACTTTTATTAAACTACATCAAATACTAGTTTATAAAATACATTTAATAATTTCTCTATATAACTACTATTGGCAGCAACCACTTTACTCCATCGAATAACCAAATCTTGAAATGCATCAGCAAAGAAATGTCCAGGAAGCTGTGCAAACCACTGTTCAACAAATTGCTGGAGTGCATTTGATGTCTCAAAATGATGGCCACGTAATGATTTCTTGAGGTGTTTGAACAAAAAAAAAGTCGCTCGGAGCAAGGTCCTGGCTATAAGGTGGGTGTTGGAGAAATCTAAAACTACTCTTTCTGATGAACGTTGTGCATCATTGCTTGCATGGACAGGAGCATTATCAACAAGGAGTCAAAGTGGAACATTTCTTGATTTCCGTTTTTTTGCACGGCATTCCTCAACCAATTTGGCATAGTATTCACCATTTATTGTTTGCCCATTAGGTAAGAATTCTAGGTGAAAAAAAACTGATGGCATCAGTTGTATTCGATATGAGGTGCCACTTCTCATCTTTTGAAGATGTTTTTCTTCTACATGTCTCTATTAAGATTATTCACGTTTGGTTTTAGCTAAGTATAATGAAATAGGTGTCTCGTTCTCAGTAACAATATTATTAATAAATGCATCACCATACTGATTCAACAGTTGCAAATGTGACAATGTGCTGTTGAGGCGCATTTCCTTCATGTCAGAAGACAGAAACTTTGGAACAAATCGTGACTATAATTTGCGAGAGCCTGATTTTCCAATGATGTTGTGACAACTGCCAACAATTATTTTAAGTAATTCTACTATTTCATCCACCTTAATTCGTCTTTCAGCTCGAATAATTGCCTCACATTGCGTAATGTTTTGATCGGAAATTCCAGTTGGTCTGCCAACATTGGATTAATCTTAGTGCACACTTTAAAAAGCACATAACATTTTATCACACTTCTGTATTCCACCTCATCCATTTGACAAAAAATGGAATTATAAGTACTTACGTCGGCCAATGAGATCATTTAATTTATGTATATAAACAAACATACATGTTGGTGTTAAATCCAATTGGTTTGATTAATTTATCTTGTTTCTTTCTTAGGTATTATTGAACGAACTACGTAACTTTTATTTTTAAACTAAATAAAATGATTAGGGTAAAAGGTGTAAAATAAAAGATGTGTTGCTTCACAATTTTGGAAAGTAGGATCGAGTGGAAGAAATGAGAAAACAAAAGAAAAGTAGCAAAAAATAGGAAAAAGTCAAACAATCAAAAAATGAAACGTGTCATTTCTTAATTAAAAAGCACAAAGCAAACTAGGCGAAATAAAAACGAAAACAAAATATAAATGACATATCTCGATATTCTGGTCGAGATAACGAAACAAGATCACTGGAGAACCCAGGAGAGGGAATTTTTTTAAAATATTATATATCTCGACAGCTGTCAGAGATATTAGAAGAATTGGAGAGAACCAAACGAAATATGCAGGAAAGATATTGAAATTGAAGTCAATATCAATAAGTGCAATTAGTTTGTGAAATATACAAAGGAAACATGACTAGAATTAAAGCAGAGTTAAAAAGTGAAGAAAGAAGTTGAGAGAAACGAAGACAAGATCAAAATTGAAAAGAGAATAAAACAGAAATTGTAAAGAAAGTATGAAAATAAAATTAAAATGAAACCCACTGTCAATTACGTAATTACCGGAGAAGTGATTTAAGAAGTTAAAGTTATTGAATAAATTTGAGTCAAAGCCAAGAAAGCAACAAGATCAAATTTACCGATTATTAAAACCAGAAACCGTAATCAAATGGTTGTGAATTAGAAGTTGTATTGTAATCGTGCTAATCTCCCGAAGGGTTGTAATAAGCACTCAATTTGTCACTGTAACAGATAATTATTTGTGTCGCTGTAATTTAGTAATCAGTTTTGTTAATCAATTACAGTTTATATTGTATGCAGCTCATTATTGTTATTAACGAAGGTACGCTTTGGAGTCAAATTAATAACTGATAATATTTAATTTCATCTACTACCCCAACATATATACAGTCATACCCCGGTTAACGTTGTTAAATGGTTCCAGAAAAACGCGATGTTAACCGAAACAACGTTATACGAAGCAATTATAATTAAGAAAAAAATTCGCAATTAAATAGATTTAAAAGATTTAAAAGATCCTTTTTCACCNTAATGATATTTAATTAATGATATTTAATTAATAATAGTCCGATTTTATACAATAAGTTAATTAAAACAGAAAAATGTAGGTTTAATAATATGTAAGTAGTACCTATATAAATCCTATTACGTTTTTTCAGATATGCCTTATAATTACTTATATCAATATTGAGTAATGTTGCTCTCAGACTTCTCTGTCTACCACTCTAGTGATACAGCTTTATGGAATAGAATGTAAAATTTTGGTAAAAAGTGAGGACCACAGTAAAACATTAGTTAAAAAAGGAGGCTGAGAAATATTCTTATTAAGCATTAAAGCGATTATTATTTTGTTTTATTTTTATCACATTATCATTGGCATTCAGATTATTAGAGAAATATCCGAATTTATCTATCTTATTTACACTTTTTTATAGTAAATCTTACTAGATTTGTTAAGAAATAAATCTATAATACTGTTTGGTTTATATTTGAGAATTATAATTTCTTTTGATTGTAATGAATGTAATGATCCACATATTGCAGAGATTGTAGAGTGCTTTTCATCTTTGTATACAAGTTCAAGAGTTGGCAAGTATAAAAATAGCATTATTTTTGAACAAAATAAGACATGTAAAATTTCCAATTTTAAAGTATTATCTAGGATTTTCAAAAACTATTGAAAATGTATTCCCTATGAGGCTATACTGATAAGTATTTATTAAGAAGCTTGACTATGAATCAGTAAATATATCGATGTTTTTTGATATTTTTACTCATTAATAGTCAAGCCTTTTAATAAATACAATGTCAATTGAAAAGAAATCAGTTGTGAAATTTGAAAAAAGTTCTTATAATAATTTTCAATAAATGTGTTTAGAGAGCCTTTTATTTATTTTATTAGAATAAATTAAATTTTATTGGATTAATCACATACAATTATGTAATTAGAAATTTTAATTAATTTTACAAGTAAAATCATTTTTATTAAATTTGTTTAGTGCTTGATGATTATTAGAAGCTGCTAAAACATCTTCTAAATTATTTTTAAAATCCGGTTCAAAAGTTAACGTCATAATTCCATGTATTTATTTAATGAAATATTGTATAATTTTCAAACAAATTTTCCGTTTTGAATAAAATATTTCAAAAACCATTTACTAAAATTTCGATATTTAAAATATATTTATTTAAAAATGATTTATTATTAAAAAGCTTTTTTAATTTAAAAATTTAAGAATTATTTTAATAAATCATTGAAATATTTAATTCTCAGCTGAAAACACCTCACAATGATGACAGTTGAGCTGCAGAAATATAATGAAGAAATATAATTAAAAAAATATAATTAAAAAAATTGTGCGCGTAAAATTCTGCCACATGTTAGTAATAATAAAATAATTTAATTAATATAATTAATATTCTATTTTAAATTTGTTTATTATAAATCTCGAAACGGATGTCCTTTGTGGTCATAAAATAAATGCCGATTTTTTTATTTTATATTCTAGCAATCGGTTGGAATTCTGTAGAAATTACAGTATTTAATAGCAAATTTCATTAATGTAATTAATCAACAGTTAATTGGATCTATGATTATATTTACTAAGACCACATAAGGAGAATGAAAGAAAAGGGGGGAAATTAGAGAAAATTGAAAAATTTTGTCCACTCGAATTGCCAAATAAATTGGTTCAGATATTCTGTATGTCTAATATTCAATTAACAGTCTTGTTCTCAGGCACTGTCAAGTCACAGAATTATGATTTTCACATAAATTGAACAGGTGAAAAAATCGATATTTCTGTGAAAGGTCTTCACAGACATCTTGAATGGGTTTCTATTTATTTGAAAATCATTAATCTCAATGTTAAAAATAGAAAAGTAAACATTTAAAATTGATTAAATTGGTTATTTGAAGAGCGAAAAATTATTTTGGGAAATTTTAAAATAACAAATTAAAATTTAATTAATGTTTTTTAAACTCTTGAAATGATATAATAAAGTAAATTGTAAAATAGTAAAATCAAATGATGCAGAACCAGAATGGGCTTGACATAAACAAATTAAAATAGGCTTTTTATATGTAATAAAACTTGCATGTAAATATTAGAGAATTTTTGTTTTAATCATAGAATTTAATTTATAATAATTAATTCAAAAGAAATTCATTAAGACATTTTAAAGAATTAAATCTCACGAGTCACATTTGATAATGCCTGATTTGAATAGTCAAATGTTATAAAAATATATTTAAAATATTTTCCTAATATTTTCAACTTTTTTTTCCATAGATTTAAATCTGAAATTCATTGATAATAATTTTAAAATTTTTTCACAGAAATTTTAATCTCGAGACTTGAAAATTTTATTTATAAGTGATGACAAATTCATTCAAGCGTGAAATCCCATTATTTAAATGCAAAGAAAATTACCATTGTTAATTTTTTATGAATGCACAAAAGGAATGATAATAACAATGACGATTAGAACAATAGGGACATTTGATAATAATATATAATTTAATAAAGCCGTTTATTATGCTTCTGAATTACATAATCTAGAAATGGAATATTATTGGATTAAGTCAGTGATTCTCAACCTGGGCGATCGACATCTTAGAGTGGGTGAATATTTGACTACATGCTTTTAAGGGGCGATAATCATTTTGAATACCCGCTTGCAGTGATGGCTCATACAATTTGTATATAAGAGATTCCACTGCATTTTTATATTGCTTTGCGGCCGGGCATAATGTGCGCATGTCTTAGATTCGCTTTGCGTGTGCAACGGTTTCAAGCATTTAGTCTCGTTTAGTTAAGCAGTCAGTAATAAGTAGTCAGTAATAAGTAGTGTTCAATTTAATTTTAATGTTGTCTGTTGTGCTGTCGCCATATAATTTCAATTATTTTTACATAGGTAAGTTAATTATTAATAATTATTGATTTTATAAAATTTAATAATTATTTTCTATTAATTTAACTAATATTAAAAATATTTAAATAAAAAAAACGACCGAAGAATCGAACCCGGCACTATTAGATACTAGCTAGCTATGATTTTTTTATATTTGAATTTTAGATCAACCTCTAAAAATGTTCCAGAAAAAGAAATGTCTGCACTATTCTGTTGAATATGCAAAGTTTGGTTTTATTTCTTCGCCACAAAATAGCCAACTTCTAATGTGTTTACTGTGCAATCAGGTATTTTCTAATGAAGCAATGAAACCATCCCGGGTGATTGAACATTTCAAAAGAAAACATCCGGACAAGCAGTAAAAAAACATTGAATATTTCGAAAATTTAAAAATGATGTTTACCAAAAGAAATAAAATAATTGGTGTATTCAAAACAACAACCACAAATATAAATAAGGGATCGGAGGTGTCGTATGAGATTTCACGTATAATAGCTCAAAAGGCGAAACCTCATAATATTGGAGAGAAATTATTATTTCCGGTTAATAAGGAAGTTCTTACCATGACTTCAGCAGATCCAGCCAATATTTTGTCAATGATTCCATTAAGTAATGATACCATATCAAGAAGGCTTAATGAAATGGCAAATGATGTTGAAAATCAAGTAACTGCGGATCTCCAAACACGAGAGTTCACTATGCAGTTGGATGAGAGTAGTGTACGAGAAAGTGATGCAATGTTAGGTACATAAAGGATGCAAAAATCATGGAAGAAATGTTATTCTGCAGACATTTAGTCACTGACGTATTTTGATCAAAAACAAATTCCTTTAAAAAATATATTAGCCTGTGCAACGGATGGTGCCCCTTCGATGTTAGGACGTCATCATGGTTTTATAACGATGTTAAAGAGAGAAAATCCAGATATGTTTACAATTCACTGTATAATTCATAGGCAAAACTTTGTTGCCAAATCCATTGGCGGGAGATTGCAAGAAACAATGAATTTAGTAATATCAATAATTAACAAAAAAAGCACACCATTACTTAATGACAGATTATTTCGGCAACTTTGCCATGAAAATGATGAAGAATTGCACACGGAGGTCAGGTGGCTATCTAAAGGAGGTTGCCTCAAAAGAATGTTGGACCTATTTGATACAGTCATTGCTTATTTAGGATCAACAAATTATAATATTCCAATGGAGATATCTGTTTTAAAGAGTGACCTAGCTTATTTGGCAGATATATATATGCAAAAATAAATGAATTACTTTTGAACCAATGTAAGCATAATTAAAGTGAAAAGTTTGATGATTGGATGGTACTTCCGTGTTATCTTACCCCCAAAAATTAAATTAAAAAAGAACACATAATTATTATATTTATTTTCGAAATCAGTTAGAAACTCAGCAGATGTTTGTAAAGAGTTTGTAAATAGTCATCCAGGTGGCCAGAAAACCTCAATGTCGTTGAGAATAGTGTCGAACGCATCGGCACTGTTGCTTAGAACACGTTTGCGCCACATAAACTCACATAATCACATAAATCACAGATAGCCTTAATAAATTCATGTTCAATAATGTTCAATAACGTCATCAATAATGTATTCTCTCATTTCTTATATTATTATTTTAATTGTATTTTATAATTTAATTTTTGGGGGTTAGATAACGCGGAAGTACCGATTGGATTATTAAACAAATTAAGCCTTTATAAAAATAACATTGCTAGAAAAGATTTTACTTTATTTCCCTGTTTAAGTACAATAATTGTACAGGACGAAAATATTGCAGTTTATTATAAGCATTTGGAGATGTTGAAAATATTGAAAGTATTCATATTCCAGATTGGGTCATTAATCCATTTAGTGCTGATCCTACAAATGCTCCTTCGCATATCCAAGAAATGTTAGTAGATTTGCAGGCAAATATAGAAGCAAGACATTTATTTGGACAAAGCAGTTTAGAGGAATTTTGGATTAAAATTAGTAACAGATTTCAGAGACTGTGGATGGAAATAAGAGTTTTAATTATGACATTTCCAACTTCATATCTAGTTGAAAAGGGTTTCAGTGCTGTATCTCAAATGCTGACTAAGAAAAAGAAATTGCCTAAATATTTGCGGACTTAAGATTATATCTCTCGACATTAGAACCAAATATTATTAAACTTTGCAAAGTTCACCAACCTCAAGGTTCTCATTAAATCTTTAAATTTCATTTAGCTTATTATTTATATATCCAAAAAGGTTGAGAAACATTGGATTAGGTGATATTATTGATACAGATTATTCATACCAATGCATTGCAACCGCCTATAATGTATATGTAATCAGAAATATATTAACTGTGAGTGATAATTAATTAATGATTATTGCAGCATTAATTAAATTTTAAACAAATAAATGATAATATAAGCATTTGGTGCCAAATATGGATGTTTTCGATTGTCGTATGATAAATCTTTTTTTGCAATTTTCTCATTGATTTTTAACTAAATTCCACATTGCGAAGTTTTATGCCTGACTCAAGCCTTTTGAAAAGAATAGAATAATGACTTCTTTGTAGCAGCATGAATTAAATGTTAAAAAAATAAATGATAAAGTAAGTCTTTTTCCACTGGTCTTATTATTTAATTGTTTAAGTAATTTAAATAATTAGTAAAATATATTAAGCCTTTACTGCCAGTTTATTTAAAATTCATGCAATAGTTCTTTTATCATATCTTTTACTAATTATTTTTGTAAGTTGATGCTGCTATTAGGAAACCAACTAAGTTCTGCGTTCAAAATTCTCTAATATTCCTAATTATTGTAGGCTTCAAAATAGGGCAGTGTTATCCAAACTTTTTTGAGCCACGGCACACTTGGCTGATTTAAAAATTTTCGCGGCACACCTAAATTTTNTTTGTTTCCTGCAGTTATATAGTTAAAATAATAGTTTAATTTCGAAAATAATATTACATTTATTCATATATAAGAGATATAAACATGAAGTACAATTCATAAATAAAAAAACATTAATTTAGAAACATTTTCTTCTAGATTTTTTCTCTGCAAAATCTTCAACAGCAACTTTAGAAAGGTAATATAATATGAGATTTAATTAAATACTTCTTTACTTATATTACATAAATATAATAATCTGAAAATAATAAAAAGATGTAATAAGTTTTGATAATAATAATACAAAATTTGTTAGCCTAAGGGTAAATCCAGGCCTGGGTATACATTGTTATTTTATTGACACATTAAAAAGTTCATACATTCATATTTTAGGAGATTTATAATTTTATTTTATTAAACCAAGGAAAGGTACCAAATGCATTAGTTAAGAAAATCATTCAAAATGGAGACAAAATCAACACAATCTTTTCAAAGTAGTGAGAGTCCCCTACATATAGGCATGATTGTAAGGTAATTCTTTTCATTTGGAAAGTGCACCTGTACATATCCATTTACCTCTTTCTATATAAATTGCGGAAAAGACTATTTTCATAACATTAAAGAGATATTTGTAAAGAAATCTTCGAAAGGTTAAATTTACTTTTCTCGCTCCCTTGAGTATTTTACATTCGGATAGAAGATTAAAACTATAATATATAATTAAATGTAGTTTGTTTATCGTAAATCGTAAAATTTAATGATGAGAAAGATAAATAATGCAGTTGAACATTGGAAATTGTCGGATGTAAATATTTCAGTTCCCTTACATGTTTACCAGTACAACATTTCGTCATCTTGATTGATGGCATCAGAATATCTTATATGCATAAAATTTCGCATTTTATTAATACAAATCGTATAAAATATATTCATTCTTGTCACCTGAACCGGGTTCAATTGTATAAACTTAAATTGTTGTATCCTGAGTTGTATCCCTTCGTTAATTTATCCAAGTGAAAAGGTCTTCTTTGGAATTTTCTAGAAATTTAATTTACTCGACAGTAGAATTTCATTTTTATACATTTAAAATTCAATTATACATCATTGCTTTTACTTATTTAACCTCTTAAGTGGTTTATTTCGTCAAACGAAATGCGCTTCTCAGCGGCGATTTTTGTTATCCGCTAGCGTATATATACGTCTTGGGTATAGTGTTACAAAAAATAAAATAATATCTTATTGGATGATATTTATTAAGATAATATGTTAACAAAAGTAATATTTATGATATATTTTTAACATATTTTGTCAATTTAGGTCAATTTAGGTGATGGCATATATATCCGTCATAGCTACTTAAGAGGTTAATACCAATTTTGGATCATGTAAAAAAAGACTCGGCGGGTCATTTATTTTGCATGATGGATTTAATTTATTTTTTAATAAATTAGCCATGAACTTTGAAAATGAATTAGAAAGAATAATTGTTATGAATGAAGAACAGTTGGTGTCGTGGTTCTTCAGCAACAATATTGTTAAGGATAGAGTTGATTGTGATACGTGTAAGGTATCCATGCCTCTTAAAAAGTGAAAAAAAATGGTTGTGGTTTGAATGGAGATGCCATAATTATAAGTATCTAAAATACCAAACAACTCTCAGCTTGAGGAAGCACCGTTCTCTATCACATATCGTCATTCATATGCTATTGGTTACAAGGTCTAAACCAAAGCGAAATTGTAAAGTTTGTGAATGTATCCAGATTCAATATCAAAGATTCGAAAGCTGTTTATATCTAAAATCGAGGAGTATTATGCTCGATTCCTCATAAAAATAGGTGGTCCTGGCACAATAGTTCAGTGTGACGAGGTTATGCTGAATTTGAAGAACAAATTGAAGCTGAAAATAAAAAAGATGGAAGGATTAAATGATGATGGTAGAAAGATGTTTGTTTGGGAATTTTCTTTCATAGATCATTTCAAATGCGATTCGTACAACAAAATGATTGAGTTACAGCGGTTAAGGACTGATTAAATTATTTGCATTTTATAGTTTCTAATTAAAAATTTAATTTAATTTGGAGAATTTGAAATTCGATTACTGAAAGCTTAAACTGAAGTTCTGAAACTAAAAAGGGGATATATGTGTGCGATACTTTTTAAGGGTCATTATTTTTACATGATCCCAAATTTTCACAACTGGCTTTTTGCACTAACCCTTTCTGTGCCTTAGGTGTGTAACCGCGCTCTATATGTCAGTGCACATTAGGTCGACTATTCAAAATAAGCAAGTTAATGCGCTTGACTTTGTATTCATTTTGATAGCAAAGATCGAATTTTTCGTGTGACATAAAAATATATTAGGAAAGAGGCGCTAGAAATAGCACCTTGTCTTAAGGCATTACATACTGGAAAGATTATTGATTTTTATCTCTCTATTTATAGCGTGTTTTATTTATTTTATTTTATTTATGTTTTTATTTAATTAATTTATAAAATAATTTTTCAAATATGTTTTTTATTTTTATGGTTTTCATTAAGTCATGTGACAACCCTAACCTTTAAACCCTTTACTGTCTATTAAAAATTTTTTAACTCAAACCTTTTGTGTTTAAATGTTCTAGGGTCGTTGAAAAATTTGCCATTAACTCTTTCTTAAACGATTTCATGACTATTTTAATTTCTATTATCCGTGTTCCCATGACAAATATCATGGTGGTAATGTATACAGTGGCTAAAAAAATTAATGAACAGGTAAGTTCCATTATTTGAACTAATCCTCTTTGCATTT
This sequence comes from Schmidtea polychroa, assembly GCA_959609185.1. NCBI lineage: Eukaryota > Metazoa > Platyhelminthes > Tricladida > Dugesiidae > Schmidtea > Schmidtea polychroa. Next base: position 9,582 of record CAUHTR010003776.1, on the reverse strand, counting down.
TCATTTTCGTATTCATAACTGCCGATAGAAAATCTTACGTAGCTTTATCATTCTGTATACCTTATTTGGATTATTGCAATTTTAAAGCCCTTTTTCACATGACCCTCCTTATCAAATTTACAGTTTCCTTTCAAATATTTGAGCAGGAATTTGCTTTTATTTCTGGTTTTGATAATTTATTTCTATACCTATTCGATTAGGTTTTTATTCTTTAAGAAAGTTTAATATTATTGTCTACTATTATCAGGATGTTATTGAAGTTCATGTCTTTCTGTCATTTATTTGTAAAATTCTAACTTTCCCTTGCTAATTTCATCTTACTAGAGCCGATCCTTAGACCCAGCCAGGTCCTTCAAACTGTCCTTACATCAGTGGATTACACTAAAGATTGATGAATTGTTCCAACCTGAAAGATAACCATGTACCAATGGGTCAGTTGACCAGACGTGTCCAACTCAAGGAATTTTAGTTTCAAGTCTGCAACGTTTTATCTTCCGACCATCACTCAAATATTTTGGAATTCTGATGAAATACATGATAAAAATAAAGAAAGACGAGCTGGATATTTATTGCAAAATATTTACCATAACATTACTTACACATAAACAGAATTTAAGATAACACAATCAGAAAATGTTTAAAATAATTCACCATCGTAGGCGCTGAGTCATAAACGGGGAAAAGCTTCCACAATCATAAACGTTACATTGCGTAGAAAACTTTCCGTTAGTGAGTTTCAGTGGCTAGGATATTGGTTTGGGAGTCTGAATGTTACCTAGCACTCGTATGAGTAAATTATTATATATATTAATAAATGATTATATCGTGCAACTTTGTATAATATATTATTTATTAATATAAAGGCGCCATTAAGATTTTCCCAGGGCGACATGAGATTTCACTATAATAATAATAAAATGGGAGAATTACCCAATCAGAATATTCCTCACAACTATTGGGAGTTTCTAACTAATGGCTGTCGTCAATGTTTCCTAATGAAATATTTTATATTCTGTAAATGGGAGTAGAAATTCCTTGATAAATCGACTTCCGAAACATCTTTTTCTTTGTCTTTATACATTACCTGTTTCATAAATCAGGCGGTAGCGCTTGATTCATTTTCAAAGAATATTTGAAATGATTTTTATAAACATGTCATACAATTATTATACATCTTTTTAATATTTATTAATAATTATTATTTATCTCTAATAAAAATATTTAAACAAAAATTGTTCTCGAGAATTCTCTAATAAAAAAAATAAAAATAAAATAAAAAGTTTTTTTTAATTAAATTACTTTTTTTCTTCCCTTTTAAAATCATTCTACATTTCTGACTAATAAGAGCTTTATAATATTTCATTTTATTATAAAACCTGACATTTTAAATATATTATTTATGATATTTAATTATTACTGGCGTTTATATAATTGATTGTTTGCACTTATAAAACGAGAAATTGTAATAAATAAACTTATGACAAAAATCAAGAATTTTAAAAAATGAGTTGGATTTAACTAACAACCAATCCGAAAATAAAAATATCAACTCAGAGCAACCAAATTGTTAATGGAATGTTTACCATATCCGGTAATATGACGCACGAAGATCAAAAGAAACAAAAGATCGGATTAGAGACAGAAAAATGAATGTTGACAAATGGACAGCGTTTGACAAGCACATTTAATTGGTTATTAGTGACCAAGGCTAAGACATTGTGGGAAAACGTCAGAGAAACAGAAACAACAGCTTCAAAAGTCAATACATTCACTATTGCAGAATCAAAGAATTGGCTGCTCTGAAACAAGAAAATGATCAAGTATTTGCAGAATTTTAAATTCGATTACTGAAAGCTTTAACTGAAGTTCTGAAACTAAAAAAGGGATATAATATAATAATAAAATCTATAATATAAAAGTCTATAATATAAAATAAAATCAATAAATTTATATTATAGAAGCACCAACTTACCTATATTTATCACTTTGAATGTTAGGAAAATGAAAATGGGCCGACATAAATCCTTGCGAGCCAAGTTGAAAATTAGTGCATTACCAAAAACTAAAGAACATTTAAATAATTATTTATTTTAAACAATAAAATATTACTAAATAATTTTTCTAGTCTTTTGCAATTCGGATCCATGATAACAGGTTCACTGACAAATCGTTCACCGACGTTCGGTTACGCATTTTTTTGTTATCACTTTAAAATTATTAAAAACTCGTGAACTAAATGTCGTGATCCATTTGTCGTGAACCATAAGTCAGTGAACCACTTGTCGTGATAACTACAATTCAGTCATTAATTACATCATCAAAATTTACGGAATTTTCTACCTCACTGTCTATAAACACAATAACCAGAGATGTAAAACGATGTTGTATTTTGTTTGTTTCTCTAGTTCTACGAAAGATCATATGCTAAGTACAAGCGATTTTTTAAAGGTTAAATGGTGGCAGTATATAAAATTAACATGGTTAATTCTGGGAAGTACAGCAGCAGAAAAGCAATTGTATTTGTTAATTGTAACGCAAAACCTTATAAAGGTCAGGGCCGGGTTCAGGGGAACGCACTGACCACATCGCGCCGGCTTTGATTGCAAAATTGCACACTTTTCTCAAAACCTATTGAAATATCAGCCGGTAAAGCAAACACTAAGCACGAATACGTAATTTCTGAGGGAGAAAAGGTAACTTATGCAAACTTACTGACGCGTTAGAGTGAGGTGAAAGATAAGGAGTGACAAATTGAAATGTTGGTATTTCTCAATCTGATCTTGGGTCGTATTGTTCAAATGGGACTCAAAGGGTTAAGGAAATTATTTATAGAATATATTATTGTCAGAAACCTCTGCTCGAATAACAAATTGCAATTTTGTGCGCATTTCATTTATTAGGGAATATTTTTCTCTCAAATATTCTGTCTCCATCAATTTTTATGATCCGCAGAGAATTTTAAACTCGCCGATAATTTTAATCAGTAGTCTACATTTTTGCTCAATAATTCCTTAGATATATTTTCCATACTCAAATGGTAATTTGCAATTAAATTGAAATATTATTCCATTTTATAAATTTATTATTTATTACAAATTCAAAAACTGATTGTTTGAAGAAATATTAAAACAACAGATGCATGTTTGATATTAATATTAATGCAATTACACTCATACCTCGCTTTACGGCCTAGATACGTTCCAGGAAAGTTGGCCGCAATGCGAAACGCCGCATAACGAATCAAATATTTTGATACAATTCCATACACTTTCACATACACAATTCACACTTTTTTAGGCCGTAAATCGAAAAAGTGCCGTAATTAAAGTAGGCCGTTATAGCGAAAAGCCGTATAAAGAGCAGCCGTATAGCGATGTATGAGTGTATTAGTTATATTTACGTAATATTGATATTATACATAAAGCTTCCTTAAATTTTATTTTAATTAGCGGATCGTGAAGGACCTTTGAGACACTTCAAACAAAATGCTTGGAAAAACCCAACATGGATTTAATATAAACTTCTTTAAAAATTTTAGAATTGTTTTCAATAACACTAAGTACTTTTGTTTAACTGGTATAAATCTTACAGTTTTGATCATTTTCACGCATTTTCTACCCGATTTCACTTAATTATTGACGTTATTCATAGAAAGTTTGTCAGAATATATTTTACTACTTTAATACTACCAGCAAAGCATATGATAGTGAGATATTCCTCTTCTATCATTTGGTGTCCAAATTTTATACTTCCATTAGCTTTTAAAATATTTTATATTCTAAGGTTTTTATAGCGAAAAATAATTTGCGAAAAATTTATGGCTTTGACACTTTGTGCTCTTGTCCAGTCGCAACCATTAAGTCCAAAGAAACATTCAACATGCCAATTTGGATCCCGATTCACGCTTTGTCATATGAATTTATATTAAGGATTATAGCTATTTTCAACAAAATGTTATTTCAATTTGAGCTATTGCACTCACAGGATTTTTGAAAAAAGTTGGCTGAATTTTGTGAATAAGATTCAGAATCCACATGAATAAGTTTATTGCCTTCGAAAATAAAACGTTGCCCAAAGGATTGCCCACAAATTCCTTAAAACTGTTGAAAATACAATTACAGCAGACTTTCTAGTCAAATATAAGAATTTTACAGTTCATGACAAAATTGCTTCTATGGATAAGTCTGAAGTATGTAGTCAACCAGAACAATTTCAGAATACTATGTCTTTTTCACTTCAACAAGGCCCTTTAATCTTTAATTATTCAAATTGGAATTAATTTGCGAAGATAAATTTCAACTTAAGGATCTAGAGGATTTGTATGAATACATAGATGAACATTATTCATTAGTCACTTATTCATCGGTCAGTGAACTATATACATCCCAAAATAGTTTAGATTCTGAAATAGGATCTAAATTTGACCACAAAGACATTAGTGAAATTATTAAGTGTCAGTATGAAATATCGTGAGAAATTTCAATGTATTATCATAGCCGCAGAAAGACACGTAGAAATGGTTATGGACGAAGTAACATTAGTTTACGACAAAGAACTGAGTCCAGAAAATGTTTATTTCTTAATCGAAAAAATTCAGCAAACCATCTTTATCCTGCTAATAAGAAACTATATTATTATTTTTATTATAAAAAGAAAAAAAGAGAAAAACATTTTTACACCATTACTTTATCAGTTAAAAACGCTAAAGGTAATTGTTTCGACTAATTTTTTAGTCCGCAGAGGTGATTATGATTTTTCATACGCCAAGTTCACAAGTTTACAGATTACCTGTGACCAAGCTAATAAGCAAGTGATGTGATTTTCCGTGTACCAGATAAAGTATGCAAATAAGCTGAATCAGCAATATTGTATACTTACCTGGCGCGAAGAGAAATCATCGCGTCTCCTGCATATTACTGATGAGAGCCAAAAGCTCGAAACTAGTCTACTATTGAGATTTGCACTAAGTATCGCAAAGCTTGTGCTATCTATATTATTATTATTATTATTATTATTATTATTATTATTATTATTATTATTATTATTATTATTATTATTATTATTATTATTATTATTATTATTTATTAAAAAGAGCTTGAAGATTATAAATCAGTAAATATATCGATGTTTTTGATGTCTTTACTGATTTATGTTTTTCAGATGCCTTATTCTCTGTGCTATTACAACCAACACTTGTCCCACTCGTATTTATAGTATTTTCGCCTAGTTTCGTTTATACTCGTTAATATACGTTAGGTATATAACTGATTTCTATCGTTAAAGTTACAGAAATTTCATTTTTTAAAATTCGTCGTCAAAGGGTTAATAAATACAATGGAAAAAAAATCAGTGGTGAAATTAGAAAAAAATGTTCTTATAATATTATTATTATTATTATTATTATTATTATTATTATTATTATTATTATTATTATTAAAATAAATAAATAACAAATTTTCGATTGCAAACTTGAAATAAAAAATGAAAGGTAATCGTAAATCAATATACACTTTTTATCTATTTAATCATAAATAAATCATAGAAAGCACCTGACATCAATTAATTATAAAGAGTCCTCTGAAAGAAAACCCTCCCCTTTAATTGTTCTTTTTGTTTTGACTTCAATAAACATGTAAAGTTGTTTTGACAAAGGAAATAATCAGCTAGAACTTCTGCATTAGTCGCACATGACTATTCAATAATTTCTTTCGCTTTTTTGTTGTTTTTGAAAATTTAAATTATTTTTATTTGTTTGTTTGAATGAGGTATTGTATTTTTATATGTTGTTAATGATTAAATAATGAACACTAGTGAACGTTGAATAATCATTAAAATGGGAAATTTGTTTATTGGAGAATGACTCTTAGAAGTTTGTTTTACTCGCAAAGTCATTTATAATTTCCTTGTCAATCAAGTTTCCAATGTTCGAAATTCTGTGTTTTAATGTCTATTTTATTATTATTGATTTTTCAATGAGAACTCTAGGATTTCTTTTATACTCAGCAGTTAATCAAAATTTTGAAAGTATTACTGGAGAAAAGTTATAAAATTGCAAGAAAACCATTAGTTTATTCCCTATATTTGTTGGATTTGACAAGGAGATGAGAAATTTCCTTCAACTTTGATAAGGCGGTGAAGATATTCTATTGAAGCATCTTTCGGATGTATCCTAAAGCACGATCAAGAATTTAACAAAATACAAATCTAATAATACTTCATGAATATTATTCAATTTTAATAGATATTAATTTATTTATTATACAATGAGTAGAATGATTTCTCTTTCGTTCGCCTTTGATCTGTTTTTAATTTCATTTAACTTCATTTTGACTATGATCAATGTTTTTCTGATTATCATAAATTTAGAGAAATGCAATGCCGAAAATACTAAATTAACGAAATTCTAAATTATTATTTATTATATATTGTTTTAATGCGTAACATTCTGTAAAACATCATCCTATATATCAAGATATCAAGTTTAGAAAAGATTTGAAAATACTAAAATTATTAAAGTTTTGTGCTGACTATATCCTAAATCTTCCCATAAAAAAATTAATAACATTTTTATATTTTCATTAGTAACTTTAATAGGTGTTCAGTTAATAAAATTTCTCCATTTTTTTCATTTTATAAATTTTAATTTAGCTTAGAGTTTTCACAAAACAATTATATATTTTAATTTTCACATATTTATTATAACTAAAAATAAAATAAAATAATTTCTTAATTACAATTATGTAGTGACTAATATTTCGAACAAATCAAAGCCTATTTTAATTCTTAACTACGAAGGAAATTGATTTAAATAACTAATATTATTATTTATTTAATTAACAAATTGAATCTCTTTATATTTTCAAAAGTGAGATAAAACAAAACAAAACTGTTTTAAAATTGTATTTATTTGAGAATGGCAAAACAAACATACAATATTAAAAAAATAAATAAAATATATTAAATTTGGTCATTTGAAATTTTTTTAATTAATTTAATAGTTGGGGCACAAAAATAATAGTTTGGGAAACTCTTGCTTAGACGATTGCAGGACAAACAGAATTCCTTCTAAAATTCATCGAATAATGGAGATTTATTTATTTTTCTAACCAATCACAATGAGACAATCACAACATTTATCTAAATAAGTCTATTTTTATTATCACTCTGAAAATGTTTTGGAATTGAGGTGAATAGATTTAATATTTGAATGTTGCAATTAACAATTATTAAAATAATGGATGAAGACAGTCAACATTACCATGATGAAATGAATAACTATCATTTTAGTGGACGTCTAAAAATATAAATATATCAAAAGAAAAGATTTATGATAGTAGTTATTGCTGGGGTCAGAGTTGTATATAACATAAAATGAAATATAAAAAAATGCTGGTAATAGAAAAAAAATTATAAAAATGTGTTTTATAACAAGTTCAAACAAATAAAACTTGAAGTTCACGTTTTCATTTTCAAATCCAGTTTGCCTAATGCAAGCATCCACATTTTTTAGTGACATACAGTCAGGTTCACCCGACCACAACAGTTTGTACAAAATAATATAAAAAAATCAATAAAGTTATATAGAAACACTCAAACTTACCTGTTTGTTGAATTTTAGTGTTGCAGGAATAATATTAAAATTAAGAAAGTGGTTGAAAAAATAATTTAACACACAAAAACAACACAGTAAAAATTTCATGTAAACTTTGATATGTAGAAATGTTGCATGGAATAATTACATTTAAAATTTTTATTATTGAAATATTTATTAAAAGATATGGCTGGAAAGATTTTTAATAAAAATTTAGACAACTCTACTTTTAATTTTCGAGAAAATGAAATTTTGTAAGATTTATTTTATAGTTTTAATAAATTTAATAACTTTTTGCAGTAATTCAAATATTTCTGAAATAACGGAGCCAGGTACTTCTACAGTTTCATTACAAGTTTGAAAAAAACTCGTAAATAATAAGTTTTTTAAAATTAAGTTAAAAAAATAATATTTTGATAGCATTTTACAATAAGGCAAAATCAGAATTATCAAAGCCATGGAAAATGGAGCAGATTATTATGATTTTATAAATTCATTAGGAATTTTCTAAAGTATAGTCATAGGCATTATTTTACAATTATAAAAAAATATGGTCAAATAATAAAAATAAAGAGGTGGTGATAAACAAAGAAGCTCAAAAGAAGACGGAAATAAATTATCAGATTTCCCTGAAAAGATGCGCAACTACTTGTTGCATCAAAATCAATAATTTCCCGATTTTTAAAGAATCAATTTTTTTGAAAAGTTAAAGCAGCATGATATTTGGAATAGCGTCCTCGATATAAGAATGGAATATGTGACGCAATTTCTTGAAGAATCTCGACGTGTTAAAAATCTGGTATATATCAATGAATGTGGCTTCAACACAGGTACCAGTTAAACTCTGGGGAAAAAGAAAAAAGGGAAATAAATTTATGAGACAGTTACACTAACACAGGGTCAAACATGTCACTGGTTCTTGCTATTTGTGTTAAAGAACCAATACATCAAAAATTAATTATAGGATCTTACAAAAAGGACACTTACTGACTTTATATAATTGAAGTCACAGCAAAATAAAATGGCACTGGCTATTGTCTCATTCCCGATAATATTCACGGAGGACTATTATCTCAAAATAATTTCATATAACATTTCCTGCATCCAACAAAAAGCGTTTTCAGTTAAATCAAATGTAGTATTATGAAGACAATATCAAAAGCAAATGGATTCAGTTCAATGTTTTTCCCAAGTATATTTAATGTTGTCAATTAAGCTTTGAAGTGGACTGAATGAAAATATTTTTATGAAAACCTTAAAAACCTCTTTTGTGCAAATCGCATTTTTCCGAAATTTTTAAAAAAAATTGAAATTTTTGAAAATTATTTTTTATTTTTTAGATAAATTATAGTGTAAATATGTAACTTAACTTAAGTCAAAATAAATTCAAAATTTAATGCATAAATTCATAAAAATGCTGAAAAAAGTAATTAACATATAAATTAAAATTGAAATTTTGTATTAAAGTAATATTTATGAGCTTGATTAATGATATCATAAAAATTCAAGCCTTTAAGTATACTTTTTGTGTTCTTCACGGCAATTTCCAAAATTCATAGAAATAATAACAAAAATGATGATTTATAAAGTTGGTTTTATAATGATGTTATAAAACCACAGAAATGTATCGAATGTAAAATAAAAATGGTTTGAAAATTATGTAACATAAATAAAATAAATTATGATTTAAATCTTATTAATAAATTCTATTTAAATTTTCATAAAGTAAAATAAAATGTTGATTTAAAAAAGTTCTTTTTGAATTTCTAATAATTAATTAAGTTTTTAAATTTAATTAAATTGAAAATCTTATTGATTTCAAAAATAATAAATTTATCAATAGACATTAATAAATCAATTAATATCATCTTTAACTTCATTGTTTAAATTAATTAATAATTTGAATAATTTTAAAAAAGAATATTGAATTAATGGGAAAAATATTATTATTTTTTTGATATATGATAAAAACACATCAAAGTTAAAATTTT
>CAUHTR010003775.1:0-27461 GCA_959609185.1 Schmidtea polychroa | reverse complement strand
ATCTATTTGAATTATTATATTCGAGTTCATCTTATCAATTGCCATCAGCTCATATTTGTTTTCCAGAAAAATAATGATTTTTCTATTTTTTTAAATTTTTAAATTAATTTTTACAATTTTATTAATTTTTCTGAATATTTATTTCTCACCAAATCTATTTAATATATATTAAATACAAGAATATTATTAATTATTGAAAATCTTACACCTACAGTAGACAATCACTTATCTGAATCCTTTAGAAAATATATGAAAATAATTGTAAAAAAACTGAAAATTCTATTCTTTAAAATAAAAATAATTAACAATTAAGTTGTGATTTGAATTATAATTACAATAATCATTTTATTTCTAAATAGAATTCTAAAAAATTTATCTTAGATAAACAAAAATTCCGATTATTATTGTTTTTATTAAACATTCTGTAAAATTTTATTTGATCATTTTCTCGATATTAACTAATTAGATTCCTTGCAGAGATAATTAGAAATTAATATTTTTATTATAAATATAATATTTTCAGTTGAAAATTAAAATTCATTTCCAGTAAAATTTTATTACCAGATTCAAAATTAAATTAAAATAAAAAAAATAAAATAAAAGCAATTGAGTTCAGTTTTTATTTTTTTTTAAATTCAGGTAACAATCTGTTGTAGTGAATACTTCAATTAAATACTTCTAGTTTTTTAGTTAATTTTATCTTTTAATTATCATTAATCATTTTAAAAAATTCTTGGTTAAAAATTGAATGTCAATAATCAGAATACAATTAATTTAATTAATTTGAAATAACATAAAAAATTTGAATTTATTTAAATTAATTTGAATAAATAAAAATAAATTTAAATTAAAAAATTTTTATAATAATATTTTATTTCACTTGATCGAAATATAAGCCATGAAATTCAAATAATTTGATTAATTTTAAAATATTAACCCTTTTAATTGATTTGATTATTTTTAATTTTATAATTTAATCATTATTAAAACTTTTTAATAAATCTTAATTAAAGATTGAATTTGATTACATTTGAATCGATATAATATAATATAATATAATATAATATATTATATCGATTCAAATATAATCAAATTCCAATCTTTAATTAAGATTTATTAAAAAGTTTTAATATATAATATAATATAATATAATATAATATAATATAATATAATATAATATAATATAATATAATATAATATAATATAATATAATATAATATAATATAATATAATATAATATAATATAATATAATATAATATTATTAAGTCATAAAGAAATGGGGAAATATTTATTACTTTAAAACAATTTTACAATTAACATTTTTAATTGATAACCTTTATAGTGTTTAAACAACTAAACCATTTGGGATCCATGTTTATGACGCAAAATTTACTACAACATTTGGCGCATTCCGCAACATCTTCATAATATATTTTAACTTCAATTTTAAAACCTAAAAAACAAACAATAGTAATTGTTTTATTGACAAATAATTAAATCGGTCCCTTCAAAAACAAACTGATCGACCCCCATTTATTTGTGAAAGTAAACAATTATTTTTTGAATGTGTTTTTAATTCGAATTTTTTGTAAATTTTGGCACGACTTATACCAGATAACATAAATTAAATAAAAAATCTTATAATCAGTAATGTGGAAACATCAAAGTTTTCTTTGAAAATATTCGTAATTCCTTTTTTATATGTAAAATGAGAACCTTATTTTTTGTCATACTGTTTGTATTTATTAATTATACACCGCTTTCCTAAATATAAAAAGTTTGTGGAGCTAACAAATTTTTTCCAGATTTTTATCAAATTTGAGAAATTTTAAATTAATGCGTGATTATATATGTGGATTTTATTGGAAGTTTTTTCACAAAAATTTAAGTTATTTTTAATTTTTTCATCTATTAAATAGTTAAATAAATACTACCAAGATTTAAAAATATATGAAGCCAATTGTCTATAATTTACTCTTATCAAAAAATTTGTAAAGAAATTTAAATATTATGAAAATTAATTTTTAACATTTATTATTAATATATATATTTCGTGACCTAGTTTCGGAAATATTTTCCAAATTCATTTAAACAAATATTATTTGTTTAAAAATTGGTCTTTTTTTATTGCTTGTTTGTTTTATTATAGAAATTGCATTCACCGTGTTTGGATGTTTCATTAATTTTTTATTCCCATTTTTGAAAAAATTGGAAGGTACACCTAATTCCGAAAGTTAAAAGTTTCTATAATACACGTTGGTGTCTTCATCAGTCCATGACTCACCATTTATGAGAATTGAAGTTATTTACTTCATTTCATTTATTCAATTTTACAAATAAGTTTTTTTAAAGTTAAGTAACTTTTAAGGTTTGAATTTTGATTTTATATAATTATGATATCATTATTCAAGCTCTTGTAGTCAACATTTTGATTATAAATTATTTTTAATTAATTTTTTAAGATTTTTATGACATTTTTTTATGAATTTAATTGGAATTATTTCGATAAAATGTAAGTTAGATATATTTTTAACTTTAAATAAATAAATAAATCACCAAACACATTTATTTTTTTAAGACAATTAAGAAAGAAACGGCGTAGTTTTTTAAGTTATGTAATCTTCTTTCTCCAGCTCATTTATATGGCGAATTTTGTCATTTTCTGTAATTCTATAAACTTATTAATTTTTTTATACGTGTTATTAAAATTTACGATTTTTGAATTTTTTTCTGCAAATGTCGATGGACCTTGTTGAATATTAGAAATGCTACCTTCACACAAAGTCGTTTAACAAGAAATATTCGATATAATGTAAAATATTTTAATTATTTATAATAAAATGAAAAAGTTCTTACATTGTCAATTCTTCACCTTCGCAAAAAGGTAGCGTTTCCAAAGAAATATCTAAAAATCTAAAGAAATATTAACTTCAAAAATATTTTATAAAAAGATCTTATGATGTTTTGTCGTTCTATTCTCGAAAACTCAAAGTAGAGTTGTCCGATTGAAAATCCAAATTTTTTTCCGCATGAATTTTAATATATTAAAAATAATGATATGTTAACAAGTATTTATTTACTTTTACCTTTCGGAATAAAAAACTCTATAATAAATTTGCGTGTATTTTAAATTATGTGTGCTGTGTTTGTATGTAAAATTATTTTTCTGTCACTTTCTCAATTCCTATTGTGAGGTGTTTTCAGCTGAGAATTAAACATTTCAATGATTTATCAAAATAATTTTAAATTGTAAATAATTAACTATTAAAATAACTTTTAAATAATTTTTAAATTGGATTTTTTAAGTTGAAACTTTTGAATTAAAAATTAAAATAGCTTTTTAAAATAGAAGTCTTATTAATGAAATATATATTTTAAATATTGAAATTTTGATAAATGGTTTTGAAATTATTTTATTCAATGCTGAAAATTTGTTTAAAATTATACAATATGTCAAATAATAAATACTTGGAATTATGTCGTTAACTTTTGAACCGGATTTAAAAAATAATTTAGAAGATGTGTTAGCAGCTTCTAATACCTATAATAAAACTTTTAACTTTCGGAACATAAAATATTTGCACACAGGTAAGTTTGTGTGTTACTATACTATAATTTTATCGATTTTTTTAAAGATTATAGGAACCTTTATATTTCGGATTTAGTGTAGAATTGTTAATAAATTTTCAGCACACAGCTGAGTTTGTATGTGTCTTATGATATAAATTATTAATTTTTTTATATTATAAGTGTTTTTATTAAATGCAATGTGTTGTAAGGATTTTGTAAACCGTGGTTGTGTGTATGAATTTATTTTTCTTTTCGCACTACAATATTCTAACTTTCAATATTATAGGCCTTTATTTAATGTCAAACCACCTTACTTAGTATCAGTTTTGTTAATGACACGAACACACATTTATTATTGAGTCGTTGTTTTATAAAAGAAATTTTCGATGTTGTATAATGACTCAAAATAATAAAATAAAGCAGACAACAACTAAATGGTCATACTGATAACGATATACATGGCAAGCAACGTTACTTTTATCCCATTGCAAACTATAAAAGGGACTTACGTCACTATTTTAATTTTTGGATAACTCAGTAGTTTGAAACAAACATTTCCTGTTATTAAAGTAATTATTATTAATTAAAATTAATAATAAAATATAATTAACATTTTATTTAATTTCATAATGACTATAGATAAAATATTACTTGATGTTACAACAAAAATAAATTCTTGATCTATAGCCATAATGAAAAATAAAATGTAATATAAAATAAAAACAAATCAAAAGTGAATAAAAGATAAAAATATTACTGATAACATAATTAATATGAAAATGATAAGTCAAATAATGAAATTGTAGAAAAATATCACTTACAAAATTGGGGTAAAATTCCAGACAATAAACTTGCAAAATAGATAATTTTTAGAAAATGTTGAATTGAATGAATTTTTATTGTTATTTATAACTAAATTTTTAACTAAAGCCAAATTGATTATTTTATTAAAAATTGAATTAAAATTTTTTATTAGGAAGTCTTATGGAATTATTTAAATTATGTTTATCCGTTAAAATATATAATTTCAATATGTAAAATTCACAACTCTGTAAAGATGTAAAAATCAATATTTTTCGGGAAAGGAGTAGTAACCGGTGGCAAATAAAACTTTAAGGCTCTTAAGATTTTAAAATGTTTTTGGAGGTTCCTATAATGGACTGAAACAATAAGGTAAATTGGTACTTCCGTGTTATCTTACCCCCAAAAATTAAATTTAAAAAGAATACATATAATTATATTTATTTTCTAAATCACAGTTACAAACTCAGCAAATGTTTGTAAAGAGTTTGTAAATGGTCATCCAGGTGGCCAGAAAACCACAATGTCATTGAGAATAGTGACGAACACATCGACACTGTTGCTTAGAACACGTTTGCGCCACATAAATTCACAGATAGCCTTAATAAATTCATGTTCAATAATGTTCAATAACGTCATCAATAATGTATTCTCTCATTTTTTATATTGTTATTTTAATTGTATTTTATAATTTAATTTTTGGGGGTAAGATAACACGGAAGTACTGGTAAATTAATTAATCTCTTTTATTATTCAAGAAAATTTTATAAATCATGGGCAAAACTTCAGCACTTTGAACATTAAACATATAGATCGTTGAGAAAATCGCCACTATTCACTAAAATCCAAAAAACATTACTTCATAAATATTCGCTTTTATTCTCAAGATGCATAAATAAAAGAAAATTATGTAGCAAATAATTTAAAAACAGTAAATTTAAATTATGAATTGTTAAGGTAATGTAAAAAAGCATCATAACATCGACTCTATTATAACGTTGGCATTTCGATATTTTAATAGCAAGTTCGTGGAAATATTATTTCCAAGATCCGGCATACAAGGTGTTATAATTATTTTCGGTCGCCTGATATATCTGGCATTCTTGGTATTGAATTGGTTAACATGATATACACGAATTAAATTATAACCAATTTGAAATGCAACAATATATAAATCATTAAAATATTACGACACAGTTTGCCATATTTTTATGCTTTATTGAACTTAGAAGCATGAAAAGAATGAATACTTTTTTGTCGCTGATCTGGTTAAAATTATTAACCCACTTTCCGTGATAGAGCGATCTGAAATTTTGATAGCATGCAGTGTTCTCTACAACGAATCTACTTGCCAGGTAATTTTTATAGGTTAATTTGATAAGTTTCTGTGGCACATACAAACATACAAACATCAGCGAAGTTTATATAGAGGGAGTAAAAACAAAAGAATTATTATATATAAACAATAAGGATTTATAGATACATTATGAACAATTATATTATTTTTATTAAAAGAAGCAGATTTATTATTAAAATCATAAGATAACCTATATAATATTATTCCTAAAGATGTGATAAAAGTAGATGGATTGGTTTCTGCTAAAACAGGTCTCCGCTAGCACAGTGACATAATAGTAATAATAATAATAATAATAATAATAATAATAATAATAATAATAATAATAATAATAATAATAATAATAATAATAATAATAATAATAATTATAATAATAATAATAATAATAATAATAATAATAATAATAATAATAATTGTATTTATTAAAAGCTTGACTATGAATCAGTAAATATATAAAAAAAACATCGATATATTTACGTATTCATAGTCAAGCTTTTTAATAAATACAATTTCAATTAAAAAGAAATCAGTGGTGAAATTTGAAAAAAATTCATAATAATAATAATAATGATAATAATGATAATATTAATAATAATAATGATAATAAAGAAATAATAATAGTAAAGAAAAAGAACAGGCATTCGGATATTTAATGTTAGTATAATAAAAAATATTAAATCTAGCTCCTCATATTCCTTAATAAAACACTTAGACCCAACAATGTGAAAATTTTCTAAATCTATCAAATATCGTAACCACACAGATAGTGGGTTTTTTGTATATCCATAAATCGAAATGAATATTATATGTTTATCATATATACAACTCAATTTTTTCTTGAAATATTTATTCAAATGGTAATTTTTAATATTATGAACTTTCACTTCAGCGGTCCTTTGCAAAAATAGAAAATATATAAAATTAGATTTTGTTTATTTTCTTATCTTGTCAATGGAACACTAATATACCATTCTTGACATGCTTGAGTCCACACATCAATTGGACCATTGATAAGGCTCATTCGGCATATCATAAAACATGTTTTGCCAAATGTCATTATTAGATATCAATATCGTTTCATTTAAAATCATGACAATCGTGAAATAATGAAATCCTTTTACCTTTCCTGATGTTATTGGTGAGCCTATGTTATTATTTTAATAATTCCTTTTGTTTTACCTTCATATTTTGTTGTAATGTCTTTCTCATTCATCAAAGCCATCTTTTAAATTTTTTGTTAGACTTTATAGCAATGCACTAGTTTTCAATCACTAAAGTACTTACTTGTATGTTGAAAATTCATTAGCAGTAACATCTACCACTTTATTATAGGTTTCAAAATCCACATGGCTTTGTGGAATAAACGGGTCTATATTACAGGTTGGTGTGCAAAAAAAATAAATGAGACATGTTTTGATAGAAATTATTTTTTTTTAAATTAAGAATTTCCAAAAAAATACAAAAATTACAAAAATTACAAATTTACAAAAAAAATTGCTAATCTTTATAAAATAATGATTTTAGGTTTTGTATTGACTTCTTAAAGTTTATCCCTACAAAATTACAAATTATAGAGCTAAAGAAACTTTTAAGTATTACTGAGGAGTTTCTCAAAATAAATTTCCATCTTTTACTATTTTATTTCCTAATTTTTTTCAAAAACTCACATTCTTATTAAATCCAGTAATGCTTTTGGCATTAAATTCTAAACTTTTATTTGTTATTTTATTTCCAAATAATAAAAATTTAGAATGTTTTTATTCTTTGCAACATTTACGCATATCGTAAGTTTACAAGCATTTGTTACCATGTGTTTTGTTTGTGTATTCTGTTCATTTTTCTACCACTTTCTCAATTTCTATATAAATGATTTCATTCCATGCAAATTTAAAAAACAGCACTCAATTGTGTTTGTGTGTTTTTATAATACACCTGTTTTCACGAAATAATAACGTCTATAATACAGGTTGGCGTAAATCAACTGTATAAATCATACTTTTTGTTATTATTTCTAAAAGTAGATGTTAAGTTGTTTATTTATTGTGTAGAGGTTTATTTATTGTTTATTTATTATTGTTTATTATTGTTTATTTATTGTGTAGGGGTGATGCTGAGTAAGGAAGATTGTAGAGGCCAACAGAGTCTCCGCAAAAAAAACTGTTCGGGACAGTTGGCGTGCGTGTATGTAAATTAGCTGACAATAAGAAATATTAACACGAAAAGTGATATTAAATAAGTAACATTAACTTTTATTAACACAAATAAAAAAGGTACTTTATCTATCAATTGTCCAACCCTCGATTATGGCTATAAATAGTTCACGACTAGTCTCTAATAGTTCGGGGATAGTAAGGTCCAAATTTGACGTTCACGAGTATTGAGTATCCATAAGAATTTGAACCGAATAGAAGATAGAAAAGTTGTTATAATTTAAATTCCAAGTCTGATAATTGAATGGTTTTGCTAGGAAATTCTTTTGGATCCCAATAGTTGAGTAATTGTTTTTAAAATCTTGTTGATAGTTTCTTCTTTCAGTTTTTAAATAAAATTTTATTGATCTTTTTATTTTTTTGTAATCCATTTTCTATAGCGATAATTTACTATGGTCGCTATATAATTTACTATTGTAAATTATCGCTATATAGTTTATTTTTTTAAAAAAAAGGGTAAAAAACCTTCTCCACGTCCAACGTGCAGAATTGTTATTTACATTCGAACCATACAACTAACAAACAAAAAAAGAATAAGGAATTACTATACATTACAGTAGAGTTGTCTGAATTTTCAATGAACATCTTTCTGCCCTTTGTTCTCAGTAAATAGTTTAATAATAAAAATTTTAAATGTAATTATTTCATAAAACATTTCAAAATATGGAAAGTTTACAGGCATATTTTACTATATATTGTGTTTATGTATTAAAATTCTCTTTTTGCTCTTTTCTCAATCGCTATAGTTAATCTTATAATTCACAAAACATTAAAATTCAACACACAGGTAAGTTTATATGTTTCTATAAAATAATTTTATTGATTTTTTTAATATTATGTTATTATTTCATGAAAAACATGTGTATAAAATTGTGATTTTTTGTTTATTATTACACCAGTTTGCATGGAATAAAAAATTTTATAACATAAGTTGGTATGCAAATATACAATTGACTCATAATTTGTCAACTATTTTCATTTAAATTATGAATTTGTTTCTTATTGGAATTTTTACAATTTAAAGTGATTTTTAATAAATTATATCTTAAATTTGATGTTTATTAGATACATTTTTTATTCTATTTTTCAATTTTGAGCAAAAACTGCGAATATTTATTAAATAACGTTTTTAGGTTTTTATGGAATTTTTAAAATTTTTCTCCAAATTTGTAAATTATAGATATAAATGAACATTTAGGTATTCAGAATACACGTTTAAAATAAAATAAATTTTTATCATTTATTGTTTTTCTCTTTATTTTCATCATTTTCGCGACAACTCAGTATTTTTAGTATTGAATTCATAATTTTTATCTGCCACTTTTATTCCATCAATCATTTCTAAGTATCGAGAGTTTACATGCATTTTTTATTATGTGTTGTGGTTGTGTGTTCAGTTTATTTTTTCAACCCTTTTATTCCGTAAACCATTCAAATTTAACACACAGGTAAATTTATGTGTTTCGATAATATATGTTTATTAATTAATTTTTTTATATTATAGAAGTTTATATTCCATGAACATGTGTGTATGATAAAAACATAAATAATTCAGTGACTTAAAAATGACGTATAATATAGGAAAAATAGCGTTTTCTGACACAAAAAGCTACTACTGATAATTTATTAAAATGATCTTGAAGACTATAAATCCGTAATATATCAGTAATATATATTACTGATTTATAATCTTCAAGCTTTTTTTAATAAATACAATGAAAAAAAACAGTGGTGAAATTGTGAAAAAAAGTTCTTATAATATCGGTTACGTAATAATTTCGTATCTAATTATCGTGTCTTCACCCAATGTTAAAGACTTTTTACCCATAAATAAAATTAAAATAACTGTCAAATTAAATTGTAAATTGCAAAATTTATTTATTTATTATTTTGTAATTATTTACAAAATCCACATGATTTTTTGCATGACTGATTCATGTATACTTCATTGGTTTTGCAGTATCCTTGTGTGACAAATTTCTCACAGTTCTGAATTAAATCTCGACATCCGCCTGCAAGAAACTTGTCAGTATTTATCAAAACAGAAATATTTGACATACCACAATATTGACAACTAAATGGACAATTCTCTTTCGCCCAACCCTGATTCAGTTGACATTCTCCAGAATTTGCCCAATATAGACAATGAATTTGTAAATCTTTACACTTTGGATCATTCACACTTTCGAGTCGAGCATCCTCTGTAATATATTATATATTAATATGAGATTTACACAACTTGTTCTTAAAAGTGATTGGTCAGTCAATTTTATTTAAGCGCAAAATTAAATTGGTTGACTAGCAGGAAAATTGAGCATTTAAAGTGTATCATTGAAAAGGTTTGTTTTTATTTGTTTATATTTTGACAGAATCGGTGAATTCTAAAAACTCTGAAATTTGCATGTTCACGATTTTATTTTCCACATAACCTACTTACATACTATCAAGTAGTTGAATGAAATATATAATTTTTAAATTTAATTAAGTAGAGTATCTCAAGGAGGAAAGAAAGCGGTCTACCCCGAACGGGACATTTATTTTTCAATCGGGATATTATAAGTAGTGAGACAATGTAATTTTTCAACGATTATTTTATTTCTATCAATTTAACAATTTCACTTGATTTGAAATATTTTCCACCCTAACCTTAACCCTAACCCTAACCCTAACCCTAACCCTAACCCTAACCCTAACCCTAACCCTAACCCTAACCCTAACCCTAACCCTAATCCGTTTAACGAAATCAAAGAGTCTATTGTTAAAACAAAGTTAAAATTAAAATAAATTATATTAAATTTGCTTGTTTAATGAAACAACAGAAGTTAAAATCCCCAATCCCATGAAATAACGGTGTGGAAAATTATGTCAGAATTTCATTGAACAATATTTCGGTTTTCTCTCTCACTAATTGCCACTTTGTAAAATTAAAACGTGTAATTTAAGGTTTTCTTTTCCTGGGATTTTGAAAACAATTTATATATTTCCTTTTATTTGAGATCTTAAACATACCGAAACCCATTTAATCCATCACTCAGAAAAATTGCTTACTACAATGGTTGCATGATTTTTTGCAGTTGAATAGCATCCATGCTGGATTGGATTCGCATTCATCAGAAGCCGCCCATGCCGGACAATCTCGATTCGCATCAGTGCAGGCTGAAATTGAAATTTTATTTATTCGAAGTTTTTAGTGTTGAATTAAATTGTTTTTACGTCGGTTTTTACTCGAACCATCACAAATTCCGCAACTTTCTTTGCAGTTTTGCATCATATAACTCGGGTCACTTTCACAGAGACCGTGTTTTGCCATTATTGGGCATCGTTTTCGATAATCAGCGCATTCTGGATTGAAATACACTTTCATAACAGATATGAGAATATATTAAAATTAATTAATTAAATTATTAACAATTTAATAAATGATTAAATGGGTATGTATTGTTGTTTGATTTTGTAAGCTTCCGCAACCGAAGCATTGTAAATTAGAAAGGAATAAAAAAACATTCAATCACCACGATATACTACGACAAGATAAGCAAATTATACCATTTCTTAATTTAATTTGTTATAAGCAGAAAAGTTTGTACACTGCCCGATGCATGCACACATACTTATTAATGGCATACCGTCAGATTTGCTATATTAATACATTAGGATGTGATTTCGTTAGTGGTGATTTCGTTATGTGACAGTTATTATAGCTATTAAAGATATATCTATTTGTAGTCTCACTTTAAAGGAAAAAGGTTAAATAATAAATATAAATATTCAGATTGATAAGAATAAGTTTCGATAAGACTTATAATTTTATATATAATAATTTGAGTGAATCTCTTCAAATTCGTCATAATCTTTAACTGTAATACGAAAGTACTTGATAAAGGTTAAATTTTTGGTAAAATATTTGACTCATAAACTTCATTTATTTAATTTCTCTTTCGCCACCATTTATGTCTAATCATTATCACTATTATTCTTAAAATAATTTTACATAATATTGCATTTATGTTCAGATATTATTTTATATGGGGCATCCTTGATAAATCTTGAAAGGTCAATTCTCACGTTACGAAGACCGCTAATCAAAAAATTAAGCAAAATATATAAAAATCATTTATTTCCCTTATTCTAAAACTGAAACTCTTCAAAACATTAGTTGAAAATTAATTTTGTTGTATTTTCCAGACTTTAAAGTCTGAGATCCTTAACCCTTTCCTTTCACATTAATTTGGAGAATTTTGTGTAATTTCAAGAATCTACATGGAGCTTTGTAATGATTTGGTCCACCCATCTCAGGAACCACAAATCGGAAAGAAGTGATGTTGGTGTCGTGGCATTCTTGCCAAAATGAGTGTTAGGCCAAAAAAAATTGCCAAGAAGAGTGGAAAGGGTTAATGAAGAAAGACAACAAATCGGTTATCATTGGCAGAAATGAATAGTTTATATGCCAATATTTAAACAAGGATGATTTACAGATGCATTCAATATTCTGATTAAGAAATATCAATCAATAATATAAATTATATTTATAATTGGGTGACTATTAAGTGTGCTCTAATAAATATTTTTCGTGCTCAAATATTACCTGCGTTCTTAAATAAATAAAAGTGGCCTATAAATTATATTAAAATATTAATTTAGGATTAAGATTAATAATTTTAAGATTCCATTTAATTTATTTAAGCTTTCGATTATCTATTTTAGGATCTCATCTAATTACAATTATAACTCAATTTAAACAACAGCTCTATTAAAATAATTATGTGATCTTTTCAATCCTTTTAGAGTACAACCTAGAATTTTTATTTTCCAAAATAAATATTTCACCCCATTATAATTTAAACTGCTATTAAAAATTTCGGTTTATTATTAGTTAAATTGTTTTAATTTAGTAATATTTTGACAGTCTGCAAAACTAATTTCGTTTCGTTTAGACATCACAATTGCAATTTGGAAAATATATTTAGAAACGATATTACTCGAAAATAGATTATTTATAAATTATATTTTTATATATAAAAATTATAGATATAATGAAATGATTTACATTCCTAACATTTTACATGTAAAAAAATGAATTCTTGAAATTATACAAATTTTCCTTCTGTATTTTTATTTTTAATATATTTGATTGTTGTAAAATAAATTTCATTTATAAACAAAATAAAAAAAATTACGATTTTCCTTTCCACAAATATTGCAAGCTTTTTTACAAGATCGAAACATATATCCTGGATTTGAAGCACATTCACCTCGTTCTGCCCAAATGTCACAGCTTTCGTTTTCGTTCAAGCAGTCTTTTATTATAATTATATTATTATTATTATTATTATTATTATTATTATTATTATTATTATTATTATTATTATTATTATTATTATTATTATTATTATTATTATTATTATTATTATTATTATTATTATTATTATTATTATTATTATTATTATTATCATTATTATCATTATTATTATTATTATTATCATTATTATTATTATTATTATTATTATTATTATTATTATTATTATTATTATTTATTATTATTATTATTATTATTATTATTATTATTATTATTATTATTATTATTATTATTATTATTATTATTATTATTATTATTATTATTATTATTATTATTATTTTTACGATTATTTATTAAATTAATTTTATTCAAAATTAAATGTACTTGGGTTTGAATTATC
Organism: Schmidtea polychroa; assembly: GCA_959609185.1. NCBI lineage: Eukaryota > Metazoa > Platyhelminthes > Tricladida > Dugesiidae > Schmidtea > Schmidtea polychroa. The sequence goes on along the minus strand of CAUHTR010003775.1, from coordinate 13,826 downwards.
CCCATCTCCCAAATCCTGACAAGCGTTGCAACTAAGTCTGCAATTTTTTTGCATGAAATTAAAGTTTTTCTCGCATTCTCCCTCTCTAGCCCATTTCGTGCAATTTTGTCTATAATCACTGCATTCTTTATAATTTATAAGAAAATAAATTATAAAATTCAACTATAAATATAACTTCCTGGATTTCCACATTGATTGCAACTCTTTTTACATGTTTCAAGCATTCCTTCGGGATTGATTCCGCATTCTCCACGGTCGGCCCACATTTGGCAATAGTCGTTACTATCTATGCATTTTGCGTCTTCGGTGTCAGTTTCTGAATGAAATTTGATGACAGCATGAGAGCCATTTCATAAAAGTGTAACACTTACTGCAAAATCCACAGGTTTTTGGGCAGTATATTTTCAAGCTCTCGCGGTCTCTCTCACAGAACCCGCTCCTTTTCCAGGCGTCGCATTGCATATTTGGCTTGTCTTCGCAGATTTCTCCAGCTTAAAATAATAAATGCAACTTTCAAATGAAGAGTTTAATAAAACAAAACCTCTAATTTCTACAAAAGCTATTGTAGCAATTAACAGAAACAAAATCGTATTCATGTTTTATTAATATTCCATTTTTTTGAACGGATCATTTATGTATCCAATTATTGAGAATGTTCACATGTTACTTATAAATTAATAGATTATAATTTCGGCTTGCTTTACGCTAAATGCGCAGATTAATCTAATCTAGCAGATAAAACTACTTTTTAATTAATTATTTGCATAAATAATAATTTTAATTAAAACAATAATTTTTATTAATAATTAAATAGATAATTTTTTGAAATAATTTTTATTTTTTTATCATAATTTTTTTATTTTTATATTAATGTTGCTTTTAAATCGGGAAAATTCTGATAAATTTTTATTGTTCGCCGTACTAATTAATAATATTTGTGAGGAGGAAATAATTTTTGAACAAGTTTTATAAACAGTTATAAAATTAATAAATCAAGGAAGGCAGTGTACCTAATAAGTACTTAGACTCGACAAGAAATAATTACTTTATAAAATAGATATTGCAGGCGATTATATTGATATAGGTATAAATAATGAAGGGTTTTTTTCTAAGCTGTTTTTGTTTGGTAAAGAAATTGCGCTTTTTCATTATTGCGTCAGATAATGCAAATAGTGACTCGTGAAGATTGTCACTGGATTTTCACCCACCATCCAGTTCCGGCTGCGCTCATAGGAATCTCCACTTCTCCTGACAACTAAAAAAGGGTTTATGAGGTAAGTTCTTTGATTGTGCCAGTGAATTGCTAACTCCACATCCCGAAACTTTCTATGCTAAGAGCATTTTGGACTTGGTTTTACGATAGTGATAATGTGTGGAAGTTGATGGAACTTACATTGAGAAATAAACCTTTACATGTTTCAGTAAACTTGATTGCTTATTTCTTATCGAGTCTAAATACGTATTGGGCTAACCACGTACTACTTAAAAAAAACTAAACTATCTTTTGTTTAATTATACTGTATTTCAATAACTTGAAATTATAATTTTGAAAAGTATTTATGGCATTGAAAGTTGAAAGTTTTGGATGAAATATAAGGATGCTGCAAATTTTAAAAAAGTTATGAAAATATTCTTGCTAACTATTGTAGATGCATATATTACCAACCCCTTATGGATCTACCATAAATAAAGTAATTACCGAAGACATTTATTTTTTAATACAAGTAAGAAAGAAGCGACGTACATGGATTCTTAGTAATTCCCCCATTCTCAAAGCATTAATAAGCCGAATTTTGTCATTTTCTGTATATCTATGAAAATATTAATTTAGTAAAATTTACCATTTGCGAATTTACTGTTATACAGTAAAATATTTAATGTTTTGTAATTTAATGAATAAATCTTACATTGTCAGTAGTAAAGTTATATTCTAAATTATTTTATAATTAAATTTTACGATGTATTTTCGTCTTTTCTCTGAAGCTCAAGGTAGATTCTAAACTAAAAGTTTTCCTCTATAATTTTTTAATAATTTGAAAATAATTATATGTTAACAATATGTTAATGGTTATTAATTTAGGAACCAAAAAACGCATGCATTTTTCATTATGTGTTTTGTGTTGGTATGTTCAATTATTTTTCTGTCAATTTCTCAATTCCTATAAAGTTATTAAATTTCGGAACATTAAATTTCTAAACACAAGTAAGTTTGTTTGTTCCTATACTATAAATTTATTGATTTTTATTTAGATTATAGAAGTTACTAAATTTCAGAATTAGAAGTAGTAAATTTCTTTTCTTCGCCGTACGTTCACGGTAATAGTTTTGTTTAAATTACGAAAATCACATGTGATGCACAGAGCAATAAAATTTTTACTAGTCAGACATCGTGTGCATCACATGAAGTTCGCTTTCATTGCTGCTTCTTGCCTATCCAAGTAAAAGGTAATGGAGGTCCGGAATAATCTGTTTTGAATTTTTCAGTCTACTCTCATAATACATTAACATTATATTCATGGCCGCCGGTAGAGAGGTCCAAGGTGTTTTTTTAAGAATAATATTTTTGAATTAAACAAACACTGTGAGACAGAAATTTATAGAAAGTCAACCTATACTGGTATCTATATGGAAAAACATAGGGAAAATTTAAATCCCCTAATATTAGGAAAACTGTGTTGAATGTCTAAAGTAACAAACATTTACGGGAAAACCAAGGAAAAGGAAGACGAAGGAGTGAGTAAAAAAATTATTGTTAATCCGTGATTTACACAGAGTTGTGTAACGCCGGCATAAGAAAAACATATGTATACGCAAAGAAAAATTTAAATCTTAATTTTAGTCAAAAAGAGGTCAAAATATTGTGGAAAACTGCGTTGAATACAAAAAGCGGAAAACATGGATGGGAAAACCAAGGAAATGGTTATAATACAGTTTTTAAAGATATATAAATAAACAAGAAAGCAACCAAAATTTTCCAGTAACTTCTAGAAATTTCAAGATTGTATCAATAAAGCAAGAAATTTTACAAAAAATGGATGAAAGTTATCAAGAACCGTGTCAAATTTTAGAACAGATTCATGAAAGAAGCTATAAACTGGGGGATATAAACGAAAAGGAAATTATTCGAAACGTGGAGTGACTGAAGGTTTTTGAAAAATGAGGGAGATGTAAGGAAGAATTATAAATAAATAATACACAATTAATTAAAGTAAGCTGAAACACAACAGCATATCAAAATCTTAGTTACAAGATCAGAGCTTAGTTATGATGTTTGATGGTTGTTTTTGACTGTTAGAATGTGTGTGGATATGTGTGTGTGTGTGTGTGTAAGTATAGGTATTCGGTATCAATAATATATAAACTGGAGTAAAATGGCACGCAGTTTGTTGACAACTAGTTTTTATCATTAAAATTATAATTATTATATTTATTTTTATTATAATTATAATTATAATTATAATTATAATTATTATTATAAGATAACGCCAAACAAACATTCTTTTCACGATATATTTCGATAGTTTTCCTGTCATCATCAGGTGGGATATAATGACTATGTAAATTATGGATTTTAAACAAATTTATTAATTTTATAAAAACTTTTTATTTAATAAAAATATTTAATTATTTTTAAAATTTATAATTAAATTAATATATTATTTTTAAAAATTTTAAACATTTAAAATTTAATAATTTAAAAAGTTTTTTATTAATTATTTAATTTCACACAACAACCAATACATACAATATACAAAAAAATTATTTAAAAACATTTAAAATACAAGTATTCACTGCATTCTGCACATTAATTTTTGGATTCAATGACTTTATCAACAACGCCTCACAAATCACACGTTCCATATAATTATCAAAATTTTTTAATAAAATATTAAAATATCTTCAATGTTCTCGTGCTCGAATACAGAAAGGATGGGGAAGTCTCTCCAATGTATGTGGCATTACACCCATTACATGTAAACTGATAAAAGATATCGGAACACAATTCGACCGGAGTTTGTGACTTATTAATAAACATATTGCGTACTCTTAAAATTCCGAGTAATTTTATGTAAGTCAACTAGTATTTCTATGCGAGTCACAAAAAGTAGGTCACGTAATCACAGCAACCGCTGATTTTATATGTAGATCAAGAAGGTTTATGTAGGTCAATCCAATTTATTGATTTTTCAAATCGAATTTCAAACTATGGGCCCGCAAACACAAAGATATATTCAATATAGTTTATTTAATATATAAGTCACGCGCACACAGACTATATAGTTCTATTATTACTTTTGGGGGTAGAAAACAGACGAGTGTAATGGGCAATAAATTAAGGAAAGTTCTACAACTTTTAAGAATTGAAATAATACACACATATACATTCTATATAATTTAATTAATCGACTTTAAAACTATGGGACCGCTGTGACAAAAAAAACTGATTGCAAACTCGCCTGTGTGTAATGGTAAATAAATATTATTTTATTAATAAAAATCGCCAATTGTACGTCTTTTTCACTATATATTTCGATATGATCACTATCATCATCAGGTTAATTACATTCACGACGGATGAATAACTATACTATATTGATAATATATAAACAAATTATAAAATCTATAAATTTTAAATTATAAATTTTTAAAATTTTTAAAATATTTAAACTTTTAAAATTATTTAAAAATATTATTTTAATTTTTTTTTAATTATTTAACATAAATATTATTCAATATACATCAACATACAAAAATTTAATTAAAAACATTCAACATACACGTATTCACTGCATTCTGCACATTGATTTTAGGATTAAAAGTTCTTATCAATAATGCTTCATATATCACACGCTCAAAACAATTATCAAAATTTTTTGATAAGATTTTAAAATCAGACATTCCTAATTTTCTCATACAGACTTTATTGTGATCCTTAATATTGGACACTCCCTTCGGTCGACAGTGTTCTTGAACTCGAGTACAGAGATGACGGGAAGTCTCTCCAATGTATGTGGCATTACACCCATTACATGTGAATTGATAAACGTGATCAGAACACAATCCAACCGGAGTTTTACACTTATTGATAAATATATTTAGTTCTTTACATGAATTATTTGTTTAAAATATCCAAATAGAGATCTGTGAACAAAAGCGAGAAGGCACCTATTCAATTATTCTGAGTTTCAGATTTTTGGTAGATACTGATTTGATTGTGCGGGTAAGCCAGAGACCTGAACGGGCTCGGGTCAGGCCTATATTTTGTTATTTCATTAAAGTCGGGCTCAGGCTTCATTTTAATAATTAATCAAATATTTTTTCTTTATGAATTTTTACTATAATTTTATTTGCTTCAATAAAGAATGAATTAAAATAAAATTTGCGTGACTAAATTTCCTTGCTTACATAAATCTGATTTTAAATTTATCAAAATTATCTCTTACCATCATTAATAAAATGGATTTTGAATAATCATTATTCATTAACAAATCAACCAATTTGTCAACACTTTTTACTGAATTTACAAAATTAGAAGATAAAGACAATGAACGATAAATCAATCCATTCACCATTTTTCTCCTGAATTCACAAAAACTCTCGGACAAAATATAAATACCAGTATATGTTGGCTTCCTATAAATTTCTGTCTCACAGTGTTTCTCTTTGCGTTGTATTAACAAATCTAAGAAAGTTATGATTTTCTCTCTGTTTCACAAATGAATACAATGTTTTATGTTGATTGTTCATATATTGCAAAAACGGCTCAATATGACTCATAATTTCAAATATAAAAAAATCATTCACATAACGATGAGTTTTATAAATTGAAAATAATTAATTTTCTTTTCTAAGCTTACCAAAGAAATTGATGCCATTGATATAATCAGAAAATTTATTAAAATGTCTTAATGAACTTCAAATAAAAGATAGTTTAAATTGGTGACTTGTTACTTAAATTTTTATTCCACGTGAGATAAATATTAATATCTATGCCAATGGTTCCTAAAGATCTTCACGAGACGGACCGGCTCTAAGTTATTGTTTAAGATGGCGGACCGCTAATTCAGAGAACAACCGTTGGCAGGAGCGACCTATATTTTATGAAATTACCAATAAATATCATTCAAATAATTTAACCATTTTGAATAAAATTGTTAAAAATTAAAATAAATTACTTTGAAATTACTTTAAGAATCACTGATCTAGACGACCAAAATCAAATGGGAAAGTAGTTGTCCAAGGCCGAAGCGTACTTTGCTCTTACAAGTACTAAAATCGCCTCAAAACCATCCAAAATTTCATTAAATCATTTCATATTCTTTATTTATCAATTTAAACAAAATTATAATAAAAAACGTGTAGAAATTCAATTAAAGGTTTTTATTTGGATTTTTTATTTACATACTAACATTCTTTTATCATTTTAGCAGTTCGTTCTGTGCATATTTTTGCCATTTTTGCCAAGTTTTCAATGCATTTTTTATACGTGTCATGCAGGGATGCAGAAATATCCCAATCCTGAAGACTCAAACTCAAATAGTATTTACAGTCATTATCAATTTTTTTAATCTCTAGATCGCAAATAATGTTAAATTTCTGAATGGACTTCAGACAATCTCTTTCTAGCTTCAGGCTGTCCCCATAGACCACCAGAATGGCTAAAATTAAAAATAATAAAATTTTCATTGTTTTTAATTGTATTATGTCAAAGCTAAATAACTATTTATACTTTATAATAATAACAATAATATAACAATATTTGATATTTAATCTTTACAATAGAGACATGAAGGAGAAAGGTTGGATATTACATTTCAATTTATACGACTATCTAACTAATTACATAAATTATTACAATGTAATAATTCATGTAAATTATATTTCAAATAGGATTTTTTGTGTTAAATATAATTATATATTCACTAATAAAATTAAGGGCGCCGGCAGGATTTTTTGAAAGGTGGTGCAGTTGAAAAACTCTATAAAGTTTTAAAAACTTCTAAAATCACAGCAACCGCTGATTTTATATGTAGATCAAGAAAATTTATGTAGCTCAATCGAAATTTATCTAGAGCAATCCAATCGAGTACAGAGATGACGGGAAGTCTCTCCAATGTGTGTGGCATTACACTCATTACATGTGAATTGATAATCGAGATCCGAGCACAATCCAACCGGTGTTTGAGATTTACTAACAAACATACTTCGTACTTTGCTCGATTTTGAATCAATATTTTAATTCAATGTACCCAGCTGTTTACCAATCTTTCTTTTGAAATCTTTTATCAATTCACATGTAATGGGTGTAATGCCACACATACATTGGAGAGACTTCCCGTCATCTCTGTACTCGAGTTCAAGAACACTGTCGAACGAAGGGAGTGTCCAATATTAAGGATCACAATAAAGTCTGTATGAGAGAATTAGGAATGTCTGATTTTAAAATCTTATCAAAATATTTTGATAATTGTTTTGAGCGTGTGATATGTGAACCATTATTGATAAGAACTTTTAATCCTAAAATCAATGAGCAGAATACAGTGAATACGTGTATGTTGAATGTTTTTAATTAAATTTTTGTATGTTGATGTATATTGAATAATAATTATGTTAAATAATTAAAAAACTAATTAAAATAATATTTTTTAAATAATTTTAAAAGTTTAAATATTTTAAAAATTTTAAAAATTTTTATTTATAATTTAAAATTTATAGATTTTATAATTTGTTTATATATTATCAATATAGTATAGTTATTCATCCGTCGTGAATGTAGGTAACCTGATGATGATAGTGATGCTATCAAAATATATAGTGAAAAAGACGTACGAATGGCGATTTTTATTAATGAAATCTTTACCGTGTTTATTTAAGTATCCCTTATTTATTTACCATTACACACAGGCGAGTGTGTAATCAGTTTTTTTTGTCACAGCGGTCCTATAGTTTTAAAGTCGATTAATTAAATTATATAGAATGTATATGTGTGTATTATTTAAACTATATAACGTGTGTACATGACTTTCAATTTTTAAAAGTTGTAGAACTTTCCTTAATTTATTGCCCATTAAACACGTCTGTTTTCTACCCCCAAAAGTAATAATAGAACTATTTAGTCTGTGTGTGCGTGACTTATATATTAATTTAACTATATTGAATATATCTTTGTGTTTGCGGGCCCATAGTTTGAAAGTCGATTTTAAAAATCAATAAATTGGATTGCTCTACATAAATTTGGATTGACCTACATAAACTTTCTTGATCTACATATAAAATCAGCGGTTACTGTGATTACGTGACCTACTTTTTGTGACTCGCATAGAAATACTAGTTGACCTACATAAAAATACTCGGAATTTTAGGAAAAAGCAAAATCCTAAGCAGTGGTGGGTTATCACAGCGGGCTTATTCTCACTACTATCAAGTCAATTTGATCCAAACAGAGATTTGGAATTATTTATTCTAGAGTTAAAAAAATTCTTTGAAATAACTCGACAACCTGCGGAATTTCAAGAGACGCTAACCAAATCCTTTTTATCAGTGGAATTAGTTCCAAATATGAAGAGATCCAATCAAAATATATTGGATACGAACGTCATCTTAGAAAAGCATTTCAACCGAAGAAGAATAACATCGTCGATTTAGATGCCACATTACGATATGGAAAGGGAATGAACGGATTCACTGAATTTTTGGACAGACTTGAGGACAATATTTTGCGGCAAAAGTTGATTGATAAACATGTTATGGGTGTAATGCCACACACATTGGAGAGACTTCCCGTCATCTCTGTACTCAATTGGATTACTCACCATAAATTTGGATTGACCTACATAAATTTTCTTGATCTACATATAAAATCAGCGGTTGCTGTGATTTTAGAAGTTTTTAAAACTTTATAGAGTTTTTCAACTGCACCACCTTTCAAAAAATCCTGCCGGCGCCCTTAATTTTATTAGTGAATATATAATTATATTTAACACAAAAAATCCTATTTGAAATATAATTTACATGAATTATTACATTGTAATATTTTATGTAATTAGTTAGATAGTCGTATAAATTGAAATGTAATATCCAACCTTTCTCCTTGCATGTCTCTATTGTAAAGATTATATATCAAATATTGTTATATTATTGTTATTATTATAAAGTATAAATAGTTATTTAGCTTTGACATAATACAATTATAAACAATGAAAATTTTATTATTTTTAATTTTAGCCATTCTGGTGGTCTATGGGGACAGCCTGGAGCTAGAAAGAAATTGTCTAAAATCCATTGAGAAATTTAACATTTATTGCGATGGAGTGATTAAAAAAATTGATAATTACTGTAAATACTATTTGAGTTTGAGTCTTCAGGATTGGGATATTTCTGCATCCCTGCATGACACGTATAAAATATGCATTGAAAACTTGGCAAAAATAGCGAAAATATGCACAGAACGAACTGCTAAAATGATGGGAAAATGTTTGAATGTAAATAAAATATCCAAATAAAAACCTTTAATTGAATTTCTACACGTTTTTTATTATAATTTTGTTTAAATTGATAAATAAAGAATGTGAAATGATTTAATGAAATTTTGGATGGTTTTGAGGCGATTTTAGTACTTGTAAGAGCAAAGTACGCTCCGGCCTTGGACAACTACTTTCCCATTTGATTTTGGTCGTCTAGATCAGTGATTCTTAAAGTAATTTCAAAGTAATTTATTTTAATTTTTAAAAATTTCATTCAAAATGGTTAAATTATTTGAATGATATTTATTGGTAATTTCATAAAATATAGGTTGCTCCTGCCAGCGGTTGTTCTCTGAATTAGCGGTCCGCCATCTTAAACAATAACTTAGGGCCGGTCCGTCTCGTGAAGAGCTTTAGGAACCATTGGCATAGATATTAATATTTATCTCACGTGGAATAAAAATTTAAGTAACAAGTCACCAATTTAAACTATGTTTTATTTGAAGTTCATTAAGACATTTTAATAAATGTTCTGATTATATCAATGGCATCAATTTTTTTGATAAGCTTAGAAAAGAAAATTAATTATTTTCAATTTATAAAATGATTTTTTTTATATTTGAAATTATGAGTCATATTGAGCCGTTTTTGCAATATATGAACAATCAACATAAAACATTGTATTCATTTGTGAAACAGAGAGAAAATCATAACTTTCTTAGATTTATTAATACAACGCAAAGAGAAACACTGTGAGACAGAAATTTATAGAAAGCCAACATATACTGGTATTTATATTTTGTCCGAGAGTTTTTGTGAATTCAAGAGAAAAATGGTGAATGGATTGATTTATCGTTCATTGTCTTTATCTTCTAATTTTGTAAATTCAGTAAAAAGTGTTGACAAATTGGTTGAATTGTTAATGAATAATGATTATTCAAAATCCATTTTATTAATGATGGTAAGAGATAATTTTGATAAATTTAAAATCAAATTTATGTAAGCAAGGAAATTTAATCACGCAAATTTTTTTTAATTCATTCTTTATTGAAGCAAATAAAATTATATTAAAAATTCATAAAGAAAAAATATTTGATTAATTTTTAAAATGAAGCCTAACCCTAACCCGTACAGGTCTCTGGCTTACCCGCACAATCAAATCTGCATCTACCAAAATTCTGAAACTCAGAATAATTGAGTAGGTGCCTTCTCGCTTTTGTTCACAGATCTCGTTTTGGAAATTTTAAACAAATAATTTTGAAAGGAAACCTAATTATATTATCCACTTGTTTATAGCTCGGGTTTCCCACATATGTCGGATTTTGAACATGGCTCGGGCTTCCCACATACCTAATAAATCATTCATTTACTTTTAATAAAGTTGTATTTCTTGAATATTTATTTCTGGAAACTCTTGTCAGTTTTATATTAGTATATTTGTGTTCATCTCAATGTTCTCTATCCGTACATATCAATTCCCCCAGAATATGTTATTTTGATGTTTTTTCAAATTTTTAATTAATTTTAAACTTTTATAGGTTTTCGCATTTTTGATTTGCATAGTTAATGTTTTGCACCTTCCAATTTATTTAAAGCTTTCTTTCTACGAAGCCCAACAGATTATAAAAGAAAAGAAGCAGTTGGAGAATTTAAATTATAAGATTGAGAAATTCATGTAAAGAACTAAATAAGTGTAAAACTCCGGTTGGATTGTTTTCTGATCTCGTTTATCAATTTACATGTAAAGGGTGTAATATCACATACATTGAAGAGACTTCATGTAATTTCTGTATTCGAGCTCGTGAACATTATTTACCGAAGGCATTGACAAATATTAGTGAGCGTTAATATTATTAAAAATAACTATTTAAACGTATAATTTGGATCGGAAAATTAATGTGCAATACTTTCAGTGTTTTAAATGTTTTTAAATAGTTATATGTATGAATTGTTGTTGTCTCCTTTTTTATATATATTTGTTACAAATTAAAAATTATTTATAATAAAAATATAATTTTTATAATTTATAAAAAATATTATTTTTATATTATTTCTATAGTTATAACGGCGCTTTCTTATAATTAAATATAAACATAATGTTAAAAAGATTTTCATTATTATATTAAAATAATATTAATAAAACAAAAATTATAAAAAGATAAAAACCTTTATTTTTTTTATTTTGAGTAGTTAAAATTTTATAATATAAAAATAAAAATTATATAAAGATTTATAACATAAAATTACAAAAGAGAAATATATTCATAAAATGAAAACCTTTAATCAAGATTCCTTCCAGAAATGCTGACATTTGATGCTCTGCCTGCAAGTTTTTGTTTTTTCGCTTGATTTCGAATCCTATTGACAACTTTCTCGTATGTTTTATTTTCTACAATTTCATTTTTGTCAATCACTTCCTTGGTGCCTTCTAATTCATTGTCATTAGAATCACTGTCATTGTCAGCAGGTCTCTTTCTGTTATTTACTCTCCATTTCGGTCGAATGAAGTTTGATGATTTCGGAATAACTACTCTCTGCGATTGGCCTTTAATCTGACTATCAGCTTCATTGTCAGCAACTTTATTCATATCAACTTTGACTTCTTTGCTTGGAGCTTTTCTTATAACATTCATTGAAATATCTCTTATTTGTTTTTCTTCGATTGTCAAGTTTTGATTAATTGAATTGTTGAAAACTATGCGACTCCATGTGTCAATTAACCTTTTAGCTTTGACTTTATTCTCAATTGTTTCTTCTGGATGCTTGCTGAGGTACATAACTGCTTTACCAATGTTACTTTCTAACAAATCATCTGATGCCAAAGGTGGAAATTCAAGTAAAGCTTCAAGGAAAACCATCCTTATGTCTAAAGGAGGAAGAATGTGTTTACCTAAAGGTTGTAACCAAGATGAAATGACAGTTAGAAATTGTGATTGAACAAGAATATTTTTAGTACTCGACATCTGTGTCAATTCAAGGAGTCGCTTTATTTCAGGCATCAAAATGATTTTCTTGACAGCAGGTTTACCGAGAGAGAATAGTTGCTTATCTTCAATAACTGCTAGTTTCATTCTGTTGATTAAATCTGACGCTTTCTTTTCTAAATTATTAATGTATTCAACATTTCTCTGTTTTTTATTCCGTTGTAATTTTGCTTTTTCCTTTTGATGATTTAATATTTTATTGAGTAAATCATTTTCTATGGAGTTTCCTTCTGGTAAATTAGTTTTACGAGGACCCCTTTTACAGGAAGCCGTTATTTTATTTTCATTTTTTTTGTCTCCTAATATTTTTCTTTTTGTTTTATTAGTTTCACTTTTACCGGCTCTGATCTTTACGGGGTTTTTATTCTTGGGAAGGGTTTTATCCCTGATATCGCTGATGTCGCTGATGTCGCTGATGTCGCTTAGGTCGCTTAGGTCGCTTAGGTCGCTGAGGTTGCTAAGGTCGCTAAGGCCGTCAATGAATGTCTTTTTTGTAGTTTTATTTTCATTTACAAAGGTCTTGACTGATTTAGTTTCTGCTAATTTTGGAGTAGATTTGATATCTTTGTGATGTTTTTCTATTTTAGCATTTTTTCTGTACTCTTCATAAGATTTACAAGCTTCAGTATTACTATTAATATTAGTTATATCAAGCTTGTTGTTGGCTTTGCCAATCTTTCTAAATGGACTTTCCATGTTTGTCATTTCCCTTTTAACTGCTCTTGTTTGATTTCTGTTCTTAATAAATTTGGTAGGTCTTGTATCTTCCTGAATCACTTTCACCTAGGAGATCTTTTATTATGTTTGTGACTGATTCTGTTTTAAGCATTTTTGATTATAATAAAACTTTAATTATTCATTGAAGACAAATTTTAATTTCGATGATTTATTTGATGATTTATTGGGTAAATAATTAAAAAGTTACAAATTTTAAAAATAAAAAGCATTAAACTAAATTCTTTTAGCTTGATAATTTTATATAAATCAACTAGTAAATTTATGTTGGCCAATGACTTTTTATGTATTTTATATCTGAATAACTCAAATTTTAAGTGAGTCAAGTCATCTTTAGACTATAGTCCTCACTAGAACAGTATTTAAAATACGTAGGTTATATAGTTTTAGGATTAGCAGTGAATTTTAATATTATCGATTATTGATTTGGCTCCAAAGTGTGCCTTATTTAATAACAATAACGAGCTCTAGACTGTATAAACTTTATTGATTAATATAATCGATTACCAATTTACAGTGACACAACGAATTATCTGTTTCAAGACAAATTGAGTGCTTATTACAACCCTTCTGGAGAGAAGCACATTTACAATAAAACTTTGAACTCACATGCACCTGACTACAGTTTCTGATTTTAATAATC